>JACBKR010000848.1:0-49139 GCA_014218235.1 Colocasia esculenta
ACTAGAAGATGAAGTGTCGATAATAAAACTCTAATTGCAATATCTCTAAGTGTCGGTGCACTTCTCCCATAACTAAGCCACCACTCTCCTGCCGCAAGGAAGACAAGAATTAGTTACAACTTTTTCCATACATTCTTGGCCTCTCATACGTAAATTGTATATACCTATATCAAGCTTTTGTCAGGATGTAATCGTTGAAGCGTCACCAAAGGAGCCAATTCCTTCCTGAAAAAATTCTAGATCTCTTGTTGTGGGAGGTTGTACATACTTTCCAAGATTCTGGATCTCTTGCACCATTGGTTTGTAGCATGGACTATTGGCTACATTAAAAGCTAATTTTGAATGATGCCAAATTTTGGCAACAACCCTTGTTGAACCACTCTTATATTTTATCCATTATTTTGGTGATAAAAAAACTCATGATTAACTTAAATATCATAAATATATTTAATATTATGCTTCCCTCATAAATATAATAAATTATGGCACTATTGTTTCATGATTTGCACTGGAAAGCCCAATCGATTACTGTTCAATGCATATCAATTACTATACAAACACATCAATTGTATGAACATCGACTATACTTTCACATCGATTACTGTTTAAGTCAACATCGATTATGCTTTCACATCGATTACTGTTTAAGTCAACATCAATTATGCTTTCCCATCGATTACTATTTAAGTCAACATCAATTATGCTTTCACATCGATTACGGTTCACTTAACATCGATTATCTTAAAACATTGATTGTCTTAAACGTCGATTACGTTTCACTTGAACTTCGATTATGTTCAAACATCGATTACATACACTATCATCATCGATTACATACATTAGAACATCGACTGCTTCACTTAAACATCGATTGCTCTTCATTTAATATCGACTACCTTTATGAAACATTGATTGCCTCTATATTTCAAACCTTTCAAAATATCTTTGGCACCCAAATAAAAGTTCAAATGTACTTCATATGTTTAACTTAGTATTTCTCTGACTAAAGATCTTTTTGCCTATCTTATAGGATCTCTTCCTTTCTGCAACAAAAGAAAAGCACCTACATTCTATTTCTAGCTATCTATAGGAAATATAGACAAAAAGACAAAAAGAGGTATGAGCCACTTGACAAAAGACTTCATGAGTCTAATCATCTGCCTTGCACTTAATGTCTGCAGGTCTACCTCTACACACAGTCAACATCTTGGACTTGCTACTGGCATCCTTGGAAGTGCACACCAGGTAGAACATCTTCCTCCATTCCAAGTAGCCAGTAGGCACAAGAAGAAAGCCGTTAGACTCAAAGGAAAGACAATGAAGAAGAAGATGAACAACGGATCAGGGAGCTCCAACGGCCATCTATCTAAGGATCTATTCAAAGCTGCTCCATAAAAGGGAGAAGCAAAAGAAAAAGAAAAGGTAGAGCAACCTGAAGATCATTCAAGGAGTGTACATCAAGTGAGCATCCAACTCCATACACACTCAAGCAAGAAAGGAAGAGAGCTCGAGCCTATTCAAGCTGAAGCATTCAAGCCATCTTCTTTCTTCCTCATTCTCTCTCTATGTGTCTCTGTGTATTTGAAAGAGAGAGCTGGGGTTTAGCCTAAGGAGAGTCTTGTCCTATAAACTCTTTCCTTCTTAGGCTTGGTCTCAGATCAAGCATTTCATTATTTATCTAGAGCTTGATCTAGGAGCTTCATGTTCTTGATTTTGTGTTCAGAAGTGTTCCTCTTCTGTTGGAAGATAAGGTTTGCTATGCAAGTGTTCCCCTTGATTAGAAGGGAAGACCAGCTTGCGCCTGGTGGTGACCATCTGGGGTCTGTACTAATGTTCCCCTTGATTAGAAGGGAAGACATGCTAGGGTGTGTAGCAGTGAGTTGCTTCTGAGCTCGTAAAAGAAGCACCTGGTTGAGGTGAAATAGTGGGCTGTCTTCTTACCCGGAAAGAGAAGAAGACCAGCAGGGGCTGGGTGTTGTATGTCCTAAAGGGGGACTGTACCCTTGGTTAGTGAAATCCCAAGAGTTTGCTTGGGGACTAGACGTAGGACTTTCATTTGGAAGAGCCGAACCATGATAACTCTCTGTGTTCCTTGTGTGCTTGCTTCCGTGCCTTTAATTTCCTTGCACACGCTTATTTAGACTAACCAAACATTTTCAAGTGGTGATTTTTGTTTCAGTTTTTCAGATTACCTATTCACCCCCCCAAGGTTAGTCTTGTGCCGCCAACTGTAAGTGGGACAACGACCCTACCTAGCTACCATCTCGGTCTTTTACTCTATAAAGAGTCTTCAATTCGAGTTTGCTTTCCATGCTCCCTCTGAAAGGCATGAGGGTCAATATCCTACACATCTAGACCCATGTTTCTCTTCCTTTGGGGTAAGGAAGAGGTTGAATGCCGAGGAGGATTAGTGTAATAGCGATGAAGGCCTTGCCCTCTAGAAGGTTGTGAGGTTGAGACACCTTCATCGTGAACATATGCTTCTGAGTTACCCCTCGCGCATGCCTCATCCCAACTCTCACGTAGAGCCCGCTACAAGTCTTTCTTGAATGGATCTCAAACTATGACATAGACATCAAAGGCCTGGGACTGGAGCTGCTGTTCTGGGGGGGGATCCTCCTTCCTCATCTTCTAATGTAACCTAACTTTGCATCCTCTTCTCTGCCCTACCCTGTCTCAAATGTTGTGTCATCGTAATTTTGACATTATATGACACGCTCGGACAACTGATAACTTTACTATATCCTGCACCCTTGCCTCCTACCAAGTGTTTCTTTGAACGGGAGACACCTCCCCTACAAAACTGTATAAAACAATAATTGGATTGAAACCAATGTATGCTCCCCTAAAGCATTCTCTCATGTTGCCACATAATATCATCACTTTGTCCTCGTGGAGGCATCTATAATGTTATAATGATCACAGAGAATAATACCACTAATATGCATCAACAAGTTGACATAAATATAAACCCTCAAAATTAAACACAATATTCATGCAATAAGCACTAAAAAATAGTGCATGACATTGTAGTCTCTCTTATTTCCATATCATCACACATTCACTTTACCAAAAATATATTAAAATAATATCATAATTGTTAATCACTAATTAATGAACATTAATGAAGATGCATTCTCATGCACTTAAATTATCACTCTATGCTCTTACAATGTTTCTACACCAAAATAAACATGCTATCATAAACCAAAAAATAAAAAATATATTTAAATATTCAAATTTGTTCATTAAGAACCCTAAATCATCCCTTAAGTGGTATGGAGCTTTATATTTTCTTCTTGCAAATGACTACTAAAGATTTATATTGAAGTTTCCAACCTAAATCTTGCTTCCAAATGTTAAGAAAATGAAAAACTAAAAGTAGATCTAAGGTTAACACATACCTTGAAAATGGAGACTTCTCTTCAAAAAATCTTTAATCTTGAGTTGGGAAGGGAGGAGGTGCACTCTTTTAATCCTAAATCTGAAAAAAGAAAACAAAAATAAAACAAATGACAAGAAGATAGTGAGGGGGAAGAAGGGAGGAGAAGAGAGGAGGAAGAACAATTGCCTGTGTGCAAGAGTCTCAAGTTGGGGGGCTTGGGGTGGGTTAGGGAAAGTGGGGCAAAAAGGGAAGGGATTCTTAAGTGGGATCCGACCGGACCGAGCAGTCTGGTAAAATCCGTAGCTAGTCCGAGCCCGACCGCACAAGAGTGCGGCGGGTCACCCTGCCAGGGTGACTCGATCACAAGAGCCTTGACACAGTGTGATCTTGTCCTGCCACCTTGGTACGCGGCGGTACAGCGAACCATGGTTCCATGACCATCACCAACCCTGATTATGAGAAATTGTTGTTATTATTAAGGGAATATATATCCACGGATACCCTTTGCCTAGCTAACCTTCCTTTGGAGTTTGATTCATATAATGAAATTATCAATGTGAGAGTGTGAGGTAGAATCATCTTTCTTAAAGTTCTTTATCAGAGAAACATCCCAAGACTAAATTGTCTATCTTCTCAAATAGTATTATTTATCAAACATACTCCTTCTATATACTCCCCCATTCCGTAGCCCTGAAGGTCTATGGTTCATGCTTCATTGTCCTATATGGAACCCTTTGGAGGAGAATGGTAGACAACTGTCTTGGTACATAGAGTTCATGGGAATGGTCGTTATTCGTTACAAGAGGACGGCCTTCAACATAAGGTGACAAGAAGCAAGGTGCTAAGAGAGAAGAGGGAAGGACGCACAAAGGTGGACCGACACATTTTTTTATGAACATAAGATAATGATAAAAAAATCTACGTTAAATAAGAAATTTGACTTCAAGTTTATTGAATGTTAAACTTACATTATTCTTTTTTCTCTTTCCACTTGGAAAGGAAAAGAAGTACTTTATCATTGTGGAGTAAGGCTTTTTATATAGAGAGTACATATAGGGAGGTCTCTTTTTCTACAATCCATATAGGATAAATCACCTAACATTCACCCTTAAGCTAGAGCATATGTGTAAGACCCGGCCCCCTTGGGCCCTTTGGCCCCATCCTCAGGGTCGCGACAGGCGCTCTGGTCGCGACATGGTCGTGCCAGAGTGACCTGCCGCGACTGGCTTGGTGACGCGCCGCACCAGGCCGTCACGTTCTTGTCGCGACGGGGGTGGCCGTCGCGTCCTTGTGGCGGTGTCTGATGGCGTCGCAACTGCTTTTCTGACAGACGTGACCGTTGTTCTGTTCGTCAGAACGATCATGTTGAGTGGCAGGTGTGTACAGCATTGACGCGACCTGGTCAGCCGTCGTGTTTGCTTTTCCCGGTCTTCGAGGTTTGACTGCTCTTGGGGTCGCACCGGGGGTGGCCGTCGAGGCGTCGCGACACTAGTGTTGTCGCGCCGGGCCGACCCGTCACATTTTGGGGACCGTCAGTTTAAAACCGAAGGCACGCCCCACTCTCCCCCTCTCGCCCTCTCTCTTCTCAGTCTTCCCTTTTCTCCCCCTCTCGAGCTCCCTTGCGGTTTCTCGCCCGTTTTTCGTGCTCGTGGTGCTCGTGCTAAGGTGGTGGCGTCCCATTCGTGCAGGGGACGTGGTCGTGGTTCTTAGAGCGACGAGGAGGTGGTCATTCCTACGTGAAGGCCCCAACGGGTCGGCTCTTCTTGTGGAGGTAGGGACCCTTGATCCTCTCGCCCGAAGCATGCTCCCCTCCCTCTAGAGACGGTGTTTCCTCGTGGTTTGGGGTTGTGGGAGTGTGAGGATCATGCTCATTCTTGAGTGAGGTTTCCATCGAGCGTAGATTCTCATGAATGCACGTTTGTGGGGTTTTAAGGGTGCTTGAGTGATTTACAGCTTTCATACATGTTGAACGTGCTCCCCTCCCCCCTTGTGGAATGTGTATATCGTGTTTTTGGGGTGGTTCTCGAGAGGACTACTCTGGAACTCCTCTCGGCTGAAGACGCGACCACTATAGAGGTTGCGATCTTGTCGCGATGGCCTAGTCGGTCGCGACATGATTGTGGTGCTCTTGGGTGTCGCGACCTGGTCGCGTCGGCTTGGGCCACCGCGATAATGTCGCGGCAGGGTAGGGCGTCACCAAAAGGTCGCGACGGCCCGATGCATCATGACTACATCCTAGAGACAGGTTATGGTCTTGCGAAGTATCGTGCTTTGTTAAGCCTTCGCTGTTTCCGCTCCTTTTATTGTACCCGTGGCACCTGTGCTAGTTTCCTAGTATGGTCCTACACTAGTCGTCGCCCGTGCTTGGCACTTGAGGGCTTGTCCCGTAGAGAGGTTGTTACCGTTGCTTGGGACCCCCGTCCTTGGGAGCCTGTTGAGGGACTACTCTGGACTACGAGTGTGCTCGAGTTGGCAATCGAGTAGGCGGACTCTGGGGCAGAAGGGAAAATGGTGGTTAGGACAACAATGTTGAGTCGTTTGCAGAGCTCTCATAGTTGGTCTGGGATGCCGAGGTCGTTTTGAGGAGTTCTTCTCGACGCAGTCTAGCTAGTCCTTTTCTCACTGCCTCGCTCTTTGCGGCCCCGGAACCCCTTAGGGAGGCCAGGCGTGGGACCGTAGTCCGGCCAGACTACGACGGTTACTATTGTGTACTTTGTGTCCTACCTCTCTCTGACGAGACGTGAGGGTTAGGACCTGGGTCGAGGATAAGACGTCGGTGGACGCACCTGACCAATTGACTAGTGGTAGTGTTTTCCGTAGCTAGTGTTCCTTGTCCAGACGGAGTTTTCTCTATCTGTGTTTGCTAGCCATGTGGTGGTCACGACGAGCAGTTGTACGGAGTTTTCGACCGTGTTGTACTTTTCGTACTGCTATTAGTTGTAGCTTTACTTCGGCACGTTCTTTCATAGGTAGAAGATATAACTATTATTATTTATTTGATATATATATTCTTCTGCCTGTTAGAGCCAGTAGGAGATGTAGTCCCCCCCACTGAGCTTCTATTGTGAGGCTCATCCCTTCTTTTTCTAGGTGAGACTTCTCAGCAGCGGCAGGGCGCGCACCGGGCGGATGAGACGGGGTGGTAGTGGAGGTCCCCGTAGCTAGCAGTGTTTCCCCCTCTCAGTGTACGTCACCCTTGGGGTATGCCCCTAAGGGACTTGTTATCCCCTGTCTTTACTTGTACTAGTGGTGTGTGTTGGGACTGTACTTAGAGCGGTACACAACGGTCTCGCTCTTCTTTCTGTTTTCGCGTATGTACTTCTAGTTTAGCATTTGACGTTTACTTCAGTTACATATCCTGTAGATTCATATATAGCCCTTCGGGTCTTCGGATCCGTTGGTGGCGACTGTAAAAATGGGTCCTCGGCGTGGGCCGAGGGTCGATTTCTCTGGTCATTATAGTTGGTATCAGAGAGAGATGTGACAGTACTTGTAAAGGATCTAAACTGCAACGGGAAGTCCCAACAGTAATACAAGTACACTGCTAGCCACTCGAGTTAGTATTGTTAACCTTGTTGGTTGTGTGCCGTGTAGTCATATGGCTCCGCGCAGCATAGGCAGGCCAGAGAGCTGATTGAGCAGCAGGATGAGTTGGATATGCCTGCGCAGGGGCAGGTCCAGGAGGAGGTGTCAGCAGAGGAGTCAGTGGCACAACCTCAGGGAGCAGCGGCAGGTGGGCAGCAGCAGGAGGTACCAAACCTCAGCCGCAGCAGTATGTAGACTTGTTCCCCTTGGCAGAGCAGTTCTTCAGGAACTGTACCAGGGAGCGTGGCAGCCCGGGCAGGCAGTAGCAGGAGGTCACCTATGGTACCTCCCCCAGAGTACCGGAGCAGCAGGCGGATCGAGAGGTGAGCAGCCAGCAGTTCAGTAGGCGCGGGTACCGGGAGCACCCGAGCCAGTCGAAGGAGGACGGCTGTCACTGAGGACAGGATCGCCCTCTTGGAGAGGCTCTTGCATCTCTGGCCACCGATGTTCTTCGGTGAGTATGATCTAGATAAGGCAGAGAGTTGGATGCACGAGTTTGGAGCGCACGTTCGAGACCATGGACTGCGCCGAGGAGGACCAGGTCGACTGTTGGTGTATCAGCTCAAGGGAGCAGCCCATGAGTGGTGGAGAGTTCAGCGGCAGACTCACCTTCCTGGACAGCATTTGAATCAGATCTCTTGGCAGCGTTTTTGGAGATCTTTCACGGCGAGTACTTCCTCGACTACGCTCGAGGAGAGACGAGACCAGTTCCACGAGTGGTGCAGGGCGATCTCACAGTTACTCAGTACCACCAGAGATTCATCCTGTTGTCGAGGCATGTTCCTCATGTTGCAGGCAGTAAGCAAGCTTGTGCAGAGAGGTTCATTGCTGGATTGAGGCCAGACTTGAGGTGGGGCATGATAGCTCACATGTGTACCACCTTAGGAGGGCAGTGTCAAGGACACTGCCTTGGAGAGAGAGACCTGGAAGCCCCAGTAGCAGCAGTAGCAGCAGCAGAAGCTACAGGGAGGAGCCTCTTCCAGGTCCTCGCCATACCAACATCCCGTAGAGAGTCGCGGTACGCGACTTCTTCTTCTTCAGGCTCAGGCAATTCCGGCAGGGAGCTAAGCAGGGCAGGCAGGAGGCAGTCTGCTACACTTGTGGCTTGCCGGGCCCTTCAGGAGGGATTGCCCGATGGGGCAAGTCCAACAGACGCAGCAGCCAGTGCAGTATGTGCAGCAGCTGCCGTAGTACCATTCCCTCCCCAGCAGCAGGTACCTCGTCAGCAGCAGCAGGGGCAGTACCATTTGCAGCCTCAACAGTTTAAGCAACATCAGCAGCCTCAGTAGTACCAGCCGTACCTGCCATACCAGTAGCAGCGCAGTTTCCTCAGCACCACAGCCGCTGCGGTAGTAGCAGCCCCAGCAGCGTCGCAGCGGGTGTGTTCGTGGTCGTGTGATGGCTCTTACCAGGGAGCAGGCTGAGGCATCGAACCTGGTTATAGGTACCTTTCCTATCCTGGTAGAGCTGATCGTGTTTTGGTTGACCCCGGTGCTTCTCTCTGTTTTGCTTCCGAGGAGTTTTACGGGTCTCTGTTTCGTCACATACCTGAGAGGCAGTGTGACGTGATGGTCGATCTCCCGTCCCGTGATTACATGCGTTCTTTCGGTTACCTGGGGGCGTCACAGTTGAGGTTGAAGGACACCATTGCCGGCCAGGTTGTACATGTTGTAGCTTCATGACTTTGACATCATCCTAGGCATGGACTAGTTGGAGGCTCACTCACTGTGGTTGACTGTCAGCAGAAGACTGTTCGGTTTGAGATACCTGAGCGCCGTTCTCTACTTCCGAGGTATCCGGTCTACTCTTCGACCCTTTATTCCTTCTGTAGAGCTCATTGTTTGATCCGTGATGGCTGTGTAGCATACCTTGCTTCTGTTTGTTCCTTGGAGCCTAGCGGATCGTCAATTTTTGATGTGCCTGTTGTTTGTGAGTTCTCTGATGTTTTCCCGGAGGATCTACCTGGGTTGCCGCCTGAGTGGGAGGTAGAGTTCTCCATCGAGCTTTTGCCTGGTACGATGCCTTTGTCCAAGGCACCTTACCAGATGGCTCCGGCGGAGTTGCGCGAGTTGAAGCGCCAGTTGTAGAGTTGCTTGAGCTGGGCTTCATTCATCCGAGTCGTTCACCATGGGGAGTGCCTGTTCTGTTTGTAAGGAAGAAGGATGGTAGTCTGCATTTGTGCATCGATTATCGGCAGTTTGAACTAGGTCCAGTGAAGAATAAGTATCCGTTGCCGAGGATCGATGATTTGCTCGACCAGTTGTAGTCAGCCAGGGTGTTCTCGAAGATTGACTTGAGATCTGGTTACTATCAGTTAAGGATCAGAGAGTCTGATATGGCTTGACGGCTTTCCGTTCCAGGTATGACCACTTTGAGTTCGTCGTGATGCCGTTTGGGCTGACGAACGCACCTGCAACATTCATGGATTGATGCATAGGGTGTTCAGTGAGTACCTAGATCTGTTCGTGGTCATCTTTGTTGATGACATCTTAGTCTACTCGGCTTCTGAGGAGGAGCACGAGGAGCATCTGAGGATCGTGCTAGAGACCCTGCGGAGTCACCAACTGTACGCCAAGTTCGACAAGTGCGAACTTTGGCTGAGGGAGGTGCACTTTCTCGGGCATGTGATCTTAGTTCTGGTGTGGCAGTGGACCCTGCCAAGGTGGAGGCATTGTTGTCGTGGAGCAGCCCACATCAGTGTCAGAGGTTCATAGCTTTTTGGTCTGGCAGGTTACTACAGGAGATTCATCAGGATTTTGCCAGGATTGCAGAGTCGTTGACCAGGTTGACGAGGCTGGACATTAGGTTGTTTGGTCAGAGGACTGTGAGCGGAGTTTCCAGGAGCTGAAGATGAGGTTGCCTTCAACGCCAGTGTTGGTCTTGCCGTCGGGCAGTGGAGGTTTTATGGTCTACACCGATGCGTCGAGATCAGGTTTGGGTGTCGTGCTGATGCAACATGGTGGGTCATTGCCTATGCTTCTCGGCAGCTCAAGAAGCATGAGGAGAACTATCCTACCCACGACTTAGAGTTGGCAGTAGTGGTGTTCGCTCTAAAGTTGCGGAGGCACTATCTGTACGGAGAGGCGTTCGAGATCTTCACCGACCATCAGAGTTTGCAGTACATTTTCACTCAGAGGGATCTGAACTCAAGGCAGCGCAGATGATGGAGTAATTGAAGGACTACGACCTAACCCTCTCCTATCACCCAGGAGGCCAACGTCATGGCAGATGCTTTGAGCAGGCGTGTTCGCTTTGAGTTCGATGATGGTCAGAGAGTGGAGGCTGTTTGAGGCTGTCCCTGAGTGTGTCTACCCTCGAGGCACAGAGACCGAGCAGTGATGACCAACTTGTCAGTTCGTCGTCAGTGTACCGGCAGGTGTTGCAGGCGCAGCAGGCAGACTCAGAGTTGGCAGATATCTTGCAGATGCCAGATGTTGACTGGACGAGGACAGTAGGGTCAGATTCAGAGGCAGGCTATATGTTCCCGAGGATGCGTGCCAGGAGCTTTTGTCAGAGGCTCACAGATCGAGGTACGCTGTTCATTCCTAGTTCCACCAAGATGTACCATTGCTTGATGAGGTTCTTCTGGTGGCCAGGGATGAAGAGGGGCGTGGCGGAGTTTGTCTCTAGGTGCCTTACCTGTCAGTAGGTGAAGGCTGAGCATCAGCATCCTGGTGGTGAGCTGCAGTCGTTGCCCATTCCTGAGTGGAAGTGGGACGACATCACCATGGACTTTGTGGTTGGGTTGCCCCGTACTCCGCAGAGGCATGATGGTATTGGGTGATCATGGATCGTTTGACCAAGGCAGCACATTTTCTTCCAGTCAGGATGTCGTGGTCATGGACAGGTTAGCTAGGATGTATGTGGACAGAGTTGTTTCGTTGCACGGAACCCCAGTTTTGATCGTCTCAACAGAGATCCGAGGTTCACATCAGGGTTTTAGCGCAGTTTGCAGAGGGCTCTTGCACAGAATTGAGGTTGAGCACAGCGTATCATCTGCAGTCAGACGGGCAGTCAGAGAGGACGATTCAGACTTTGGAGAATATGCCGAGGGCGTGCTGTTTGACTGGAGTGGCACCTGGGAGTCACACCTTCCGATGGTAGAGTTCGTGTACAACAACAATTATCACTCGAGCATCGGAATGGCACTGTACGAGGATTGTATGGTCGCCTGTGCAGGACACTGCTTCACTGGTTCGAGTCGGAGAGAGGCAGCTTTTTTGGGACCAGAGTTGGTGCAGCAGTGTGCAGACACAGTCAGATTTGGTCAGGTAGAGACTTCAGGCAGCGCAGAGCAGACAGAAGAGCTATGCAGATGTCCGCAAGAGGCCGCTACAGTTCAGCGTAGGTGACCTTGTTTTCTTGCGAGTCTCTCCGACCAAGAGTGTTATAGATTTGCCAAGAAGGGAAAGCTCAGTCCCAGGTACATGGGCCTTCCCTATCACAGAGAGGGTCGACGAGGTGGCCTACAGGTTGAGTCTTCCGGCAGAGCTGGCAGGTGTGCACAGTGTCTTCCACGTTTCGCAGCTCAGGAGGTACATTGTAATCCTTCGCACGTGTTGGACTACTCGCAGCTTGAGGTAGCGCAGACTTTTTAGTGCCAGAGTACCGGTCAGAGTTGTCAACCGCAGAGTCCAGTAGTTGTGTTGGAGGCAGATTTTGCTGGTAAAGGTCATCTGGGAGAACCCGCGTTGGTGCGAGGCCACCTGGGAGCATGAGGACGAGATGCGAGAGCAGTTCCCCTATTTGTTTGATTGATTGGTATGTTATCTTTCCCTACACTGCTTTCCGATTTGAGACCGAGTTTATTTTAATTTCGAGGACGAAATTTCTTAAGGTGGGTGGGATGTAAACCCGGCCCCCTTGGGCCCCTTGGCTCCGTCCTCAGGGTCATGACAGGCGCTCTGGTCACGACAGGCGCGCTGGTCGCGACATGGTCGCAACAGAGTGGCCTGCCGTGACGGGCTTGATGACGCGCTGCACTCGGCCGTCGCGTTCTTGTCGTGACGGGGGTGGCCGTCGCGTCCTTGTCGCGGTGTCTGACGGCGTCGCGACTGCTTTTCTGACAGACATGACCGATGTTCTATCTGTCAGAACGGTCGTGTCGGGTGGTAGGTGCATACAACGTTGACGCGACCTGGTCAGCCGTCGCGTTTGCTTTTCTCGGTCTTCAAGGTATGATAGATTTTGGGGTCGCACTGGAGGTGGCCATCGCGACATGGTCGTGACGCATAGGGGCGTCGCGACACTGGTGTTTGTGGCGCCGGGCCCGACCCGTCCCTAGCGTCGCGACACTGGTGTTGTCGCGCCGGAACGACCCATCACGTTTTGGGGGCCGTCGGTTTAAAACGGAAGGCGGCCCCACTCTCCCCCTCTCTCCCTTTCTCTTCTCCGTCTTCCTCTTCTCCCCCTCTCGAGCTCCCTTGTGGTTTCTCACTCATTCTTCGTTCTCGTGCTAAGTGGTGGCATCCCGTTCGTGCAGGGGACGTGGTCGTGGTGCTTGGAGCGAGGAGGATGGTGTCATTCCAACGTGAAGGCCCCAACGGGTCGCCTCTTCTTGTGAAGGTAGGGACCCTTGATCCTCTCACCCTAAGCATGCTCCCCTCCTCTAGAGACGGTGTTTCCTGTGTTTGGGGTTGTGGGAGTGTGAGATCATGCTCATCTTGAGTGAGGTTTCCATCGAGCGTAGATTCTCATGAATGCACGTTTGTGGGTTTTTAAGGTGCTTGAGTGATTTACAGCTTTCATACATGTTGAACGTGCTCCCCTCCCCCTTGTGGAATGTGTAAATCGTGTTTTTGGGGTGGTTCCCAAGAGGACTGCTCTGGAACCCCCCTCGGCTGAAGACGCGACACTATAGAGGTCGCGATCTTGTCGCGATGACCTGGTCGGTCGTGACATGATTGCGGCGCTCTTGGGCGTCATGACCTAGTCGTGTCGGCTTGGGCCGCTGTGACAGTGTCGCGACAAGGTCGGGCATCGCGACAAGGTCGCGATGGCCCGATGCATCGCGATTGTAGCTGAGAGACAGGTTATGGTCTTGCGAAGTATCGTGCTTTGTTAAGCCTTCACCGTTTCCGCTCCTTTTACTATACCCGTGGCACCTGTGCTAGTTCCCTAGTATGGTCCTACACTAGCCGTCGCCCGGTGCTCGGCACTAGAGGGCTTGTCCCGTAGAGAGGTTGTTATGAAGAGATGCGGAATTCCCTAAATGGTAATCTAGAAGGGGGGTTGAATAGATTACAGACAATTTAAAAGCTTAACGCCCTCTTTTTGTAATAGCACAGCAATTAAGGTGTTAGCAATGATTAGACTATGTGTGGATGTGTGTGAGTGATGGGATAGATGGATAAGCAAGTACTCAAATGTGTATTAATGTGTCGTGCCTACCAAACATCTAACACAAAATTCGTGCAAACCATGAGACACTAGATTTTACATGGTTCGGAGTACACAACTCGTGTATCCTACATCTACGGGCACACACACATGCAGAATCACCTGCTTATGAGCTAGTTTACGAACTACAACTCACACACGTGTTTATCTGATGTGAACCCACGATCAAATTAACACACACACACATGTATCAAGCACAACACCGCTTGAAACACCACACACACACGCACAAGTATGGAATAGAAAAAAACAGGGAGGGTTTGAGAGTTGAAGAACAGATCCAATTAGCAAACTCTTCCTCTAAAAGTCCTCCTAGAGTCCAAGCTTCGACTTTGAGAACAGATGTTGATGTAGATGCTTGAATCCAGACGTCCAGACTTCAGCTTCCACTGCAAAGTCTTCCGTTCTTGGTTCTGGGTGGTAGGTTGAAGCAGAGCAACAACAAGGCTTCTTGTGAGAACTCTTTAGGGTTTTTGCTTGAGGCTGCTTGTGTATGAGATTTGTTGCAAAGGTTGCTTATATATGAGTGTTAACATATGGAGAGTCATACTCCATAGAAACACTAAGTTGGCAACTTGCAAAACTTTCCGTAATTTGTTTTTGGTTTGTCTGTCGACAGGTCTTGCACCTGCTGTCGACAGGCGCAGATAACTTGTGAGACCAGAAGGCTGAAGTCTCTGTCTGTGGCATCTGTCGATAGGTGGTCTGCTAACTGTCGACAGGCGCAGGCCTTCCAGAGCTTTTGATCTTCGGACTGGTTGCATCTGTTGACAGGCACTTCTGCTGTCGACAGGCAATGCCTTGGCAGAATGGTGCTTTCTGACTGGTTGTATCTGTCGACAGGTCCTGTGCTTGCTATTGACAGGTACCTTGTCTTTTGACTTTTACTTGATCTTTCAAGCTTGTTTTGGCACATGTCTTGCATGGTATATCTCCTACAAAAGTAAACATAATTAGTGAGATATTATGAGCATAAAATCAAGCATTGTACCAGTTGTTATGGCAAGTTATTGTTTGAAGATCTCATGCATTTTAAAACTCAATTCACATTGTTTTCCTTGTTCGCATTATATATCATTGCACATCAATGTTCATCATGTTCATCATCAAAAACCATGTTGTATTGATTAATTAGAATGGAGCTCAATCTTCTCAACATGAGAACCCAACATTCTCCCCTTTTTGATGATGACAAAATTAATCAATTAATTCATATTGATTTTCTCCCCCTTTTGACAACATCCAAAGCACACCATAGACACAAGTAGAATGCACAGAGCAAAGATTTCATTGATTTTCATGAGTGCATACACATGACATTGGTTGCTAATGAAAGGAAATAAGAAGTAAGGGAAAGTCATGGCATGATGACCATAGAAAAAGCAAAAGTACATTAAACATGACATGAATAAAATGAAACTTAGACTACAGGACTAGACCCAATCCTAGACAACTAAGCTATCTACATCTTCATCAGCGGCTGTGAAGGAGCCGGTTGATCAGCATGAGCTCCGGAGCAACGTGGTCCAGGCGTGAATCTAGAGCTGTAATGCTAGATTCCATAGTATCCAATCTTGTATTGAGGCTTTCAAAACCAGTGGTCATCTGAAGTGCAACTGAGCTAGCATTGACAGATGGACGGCTCAGTAGCACCAACAGTGACTCTCCCGGAGCATCAAACGACTCAGTGTGGGAGTCATCTTCATTCTTCAGCATCTTCCTTGCTTCATCTTGATCTTCATTTACCTCTTCAACACCAACACCACTCTCTTACTACAGCTGCTCCCTTGCCCTTGAGAATCTCTTGAAACTATCCCATCAACTAGCTTGTAGTCCATCCTCTGAGCTGCGGTGAGGTCATAGGAGCTACGGGAAGAAAGATCCGTCATCTCCTCCTGTGGGATGTGGATGCCAATAAAGAGAATAAGATGTGAGTTGGCATGCATAGGGCATTGATCTCTTTGAACTTCGAACACACTGGCGAAAGATAGAGATCATGAGGAGTGGAAGGTTGATGAGTTCAGTTTGGAGGATTGTGAGCAGAGACTTGTGAAGGGAGGTCACAAGTTCACGGCTTCCATCCTTTGAACATTAGTGTGGTGAATATGTGGTGGATTAGGCGATGAAGTGGAGGGAAAGAGTTGGCATTTAAATGCTTACGACTGGTGGGGTCGTAGGGCTGCCGAACGACGAGAGTGTGGAACTCCCTCGGAGTTGGATGAAAGGTTTTGATGTCAACTCCTGTATTGGGGATTTGAAGGCAGTGGATAAAAGGTTTGGGAGTTACAAGAGGGAGTGTCTTTGACTTGGTGATGACTTGTCATCGTTGGGCAATCGAAGGTTGGTATAGAATCCGTCACAGTGGTGGGAGTACCTCTTGTGATCGTAACAAAAGGGGCCCAACCCTGGACATCAAAAAGAGGTAGAAGGCCGGGAAACATGTCCTCCAAAAGATGAAGTCGACGTAGCGGGGCTGCGTGACTTTGGTGGATGCCATGGACATTGAGGAGTTGAAGATTTGGCGGGATCACGAGCTCCGGAAAGCGATCCTCCTGGTGCTTCGTGCGACGCTCAGTGGTCGCCCTGGAGCCCGGCCTGGTTCGGGAGATCTGCACGGCGACGAGATGCCATCTTCTTCGCCGTTGGAGCCATGAGATGATGATCCTCATGTAGAAGGGAGAGGTGGAGGAAGAAGAGACACGGGACAGAGAGAATCCGCAAGGGAGGCGGGGATCTCTGCCTGCGCCCTGGAGAGGGAGGGTTTTTGGGTGGAAGGAGGAAAAGGGTTTTTGGAAGGTGTAGAAGGGAAAGGGGTGTGGGATCCTTTTTATAGAGTTTAGAAAGGATTTGAAGGGTTGGTCCCACAAAAACCCGGTTTAAACCCTTGCCCTTTGGGCTTCCCGTTTGGGTCTGGCCGTCTGCTGTCGACAGAGCCCTTGGTGCCTGTCGACAGCCACATTCAGAAAATGGCCATTTGTGATTTTTGGTGATTTTTTTGAACGAAGCTCTGAGCAATGTCTTCCAGGTGTTAGATGAAGGTGTATAAGAGGTGAATCATGTATGTTAACCTACCATATACAAGGATATAATAAACCATATCATTTCCTCAATGGTTTTACATAATACCCAAGGATTTAAGGTTAAAGCATTAAGAAAACACTCACGTAAATAAAGAACATGCACACTCACCCTTCGTTGTAAAATTCATGTAAACAACATAATCCCCATTTGTTGATAGGCAAATGAGCATGAAATGATATCTATATGTGAAGACAATCACAAGACCAATGACTTTGAAATTATGACTCAGTGGAGCTTCACACTATTTCTTTTTTTTGTGTAATTTAGAAAAATAATGGGAGGAAATGGTACTTAAGAAGACGTCACACCTTATGACGTGAGGATAAAACATTACATGCCCATACCCCCAGTTACTCAGTGGAAGTTTTCTATCATACCGTTGTAACGATGATGAGTTAGCCTTTGACGCGAGGGCAGACATTTGTGATGCCATCACCCCGGTTACTACTCAGCATAATCCAACATTGCTCTATATTCATCCCAATGTAAAGTTGATTTTATTATTTATATGATTTTTTTTGTTTTTCTTGTGAAAGATTTTTCAGAATAGTGCTGTTCTCCAAGTATTGTTGTAAAAACCAATATCAAGTAGGTGATATGATTACCTATCAATATTAGACATGCACTTTCATGACCAAAGGCTTATTGTAAGGCCCTTGAAATTCACCTTGTTTGTTAAGTATATGTATTGCGTATAGTGTATACTATTGATGTTGATTATTAGTATAAGTATTTATTGATAAAATTGTATGATAGTATTGTTGAAATGTACTTAGTGTATTTAATATATATATATAGTGTGTATTTATAAATTCTGCAGAATTAAAGTAAGTTTTGTCGTCCAGTCGGCGTCCACATGGGCTGACGCTGACAAGGGGTAGGCGGCAACATCGATGGACGCCCATTTCTGGATAGGCGACCATGGATATGGACACCAATATCCAGATCTATTACGTTTCAGATCCGAAACGCCTCCGGAAATTGAGCCTCTTGATTTGGAAACCCTTCCCAACGGCTCTGAGACTTGCCCAGTAACCTATCCGACCCCAACCCTTTATAATATCCAATTTTCGGCCAGATCCTCCCTTTGGCTCTTGGGTCAAAAACCTATCTTCTCTAAGCAAAAACCTAACTTGAATCTGAAAGATCCGGCTTCGGGAGGCTTCGTCTGGCGATCTGCATCAACTGGTGTCAACCTTGAACATCGGGACGACTCCCCACGCTGGTGTGCTGTGAAGATCATCAGAAGATCCGAAGAAGGAGGGATTTGGAGACTCTTTGGCACAGGCCGAGGAGGGCTTCTCCGGCTTAATCATCGTCGTAGATTTTACAGAAGGCAAGTACCCCATACACATTAACCTACATGTGTCTAGTATGTCCCAGGATTTTCTCAGATTTTTCCTCGTGTCCTGGAACCCCCTGTTCAAGTGATTTATTGGCTTTCAGTCTGTGTTCTGCAGATAAGATATTAACGGCAAGATCTCTTGCCGCTAATATCATGTGTTGACGGCATCATCTAATGCCGTTAACCTTTAGACGGCACCCCTTGCGTCGAGTTCTTCAGACTGCAATAGTGAGCAGTCTGTCCTTATATAACTAGTTTTCGAGTTTTTCCGCATGAGGATATACGTTAAATTTTATATAATGTGAATAATATATGTTCGGATGTACTGTAAGTTATTATGCATTTTTGAATTTTTCACTAATTATTAGAATTTTTCGGAATATGTACCAATAGAATTTAATCTTGGAAATGTCGTTTATGAAATATGTGTAGAAATTAACTGTCATAGATTTTCTGTACATTGTTCATAATATCTAGTGCATGATATAAAAATTTGAGTAATTTATATCATCTGTGTAATTTATTAGTTTTTCTGAACCGAAAAATAGTTAATATGTCGCTCAATGTAGAAAAGTTAAGAATCCATGCGAAACTAGTTAAATCCGAAATTTGTGATAAAATTTGTACTGTAGTATTCATGTATGAAATAAATTATGAACCCGAATAATGAAAAATTGTATCAGTTTGACTATTTTTACAGTTGATATCATCACTGATAGAATTTTCATAAAAATGTGTAACTCAGAAAATGCGAATTTTGGTATGCATGATGGTTAAACTGTGATAGATTTCTGGTTAAATTCTGTACTGAATAGATGACATAGCTTTATAAACCTGTTTTTTATGTTAGATATTAATAATTATACATGCTAATATGATAAATGTTTAATTTTGCAAAAATTTCAGCATGATTAGGATTGTTGTAAAAATCTGATTAATACTGAAAACAGTAGTATCATGCTAGTAATACTGAAGAAGAAATGTGTGAACATGAGATGAATGCGCGATTATTTTGTGTTTAGAATGTGTTGAAATTGAGAAAATGTATTAATGTGCCAATGTGTGACACTGCTACCTTAGAGGGCTGTGGAACTGTACTGTGGTAAAGTCCCACGGGAAAGTTCAAAGTGTGTGATGTCCCATGGCATTGGATTAAATCCTGGAGGCGAACAAGTATCGCTGGTTAGGGTGGAGAGTGCTTCTCCCGGTTCTGCGCAGTAATAAGATTGATCACTGGAATGCCTAGGTGATTGATATGTGATGTGATCAGTGTGTGTCCTTCTAAAGTGGTTTGGGCTATGTGTCACGGCATTAAGTGAAAGTGAAATTGTGTTTATGAAGTGAAAATTGTAAATTGTGAACCTGTGTAAGTGAATATGTGTTCATAAAATTTTTATGAAAGCATGCAAAATGATAAGTTTCTTATGAATGTGACATGATAGTAATAAAACAGCGAGCTTTTCACTAATATGAATATGTTATCTATGTGTACAATTGCCTTAGAATTCATGTTAAATTATTGTTATGAAATGTGTAAATATTGTGTAGAATGACCAGCACGTGGCTTATGATGAAATCAGTTTAGCATAGTGAAAAGTGTAGAAATCATGTGATAGGATTTGCTTATTTATATAAAAAACCAAATCTCTGTGAAAAATGTGTAGAAATCATGAATAGACTTTTATTAAGAATTGTCACTTCCATGCATTATGTGTAAATGATGTAGCATAAGAGTATGGATATTACTCGATGCATGTATGTTTAGTGTGCTGGTGTTACTTGTTGAGTTCTTTTGAACTCATTCTTGCTTCGGCGTACAGGTGCAGACGTTCTACTTCTCCGAGGAGATCGTAGGAGCGACTCGAGCGAGAGTAGGGAGAGTGTTGTGGAGTTAGCATTGTACTTTCCATTATTCATTATATTAATAAAGACTCTGCGTAGTCTCATGTGGACAATGTATTTGTTGTATTTCAGTTATGAATAGTTAGCTCTCTTTCTTTCTATACGGACTGTGATAGAATGTGGATGATGGAATAAAATTTCTTTTCAGTTCTTTAAATTCCGCTGTCATGAGATATAATATATATGTTATGTTTTTCAGCCTTTTCGTACTAGTGTGGGTAAATGTCCCACTGTAGTGATACCTTTTATATCGACGTGGGTGGTGGAACCGTACCGATATGAGAGGGTCGTTACAGAGATTGGTATCAGAGCGTCAGGCTGAATTTTACATAAATATGCATATACCATCATCTTCATTGTATACTAAGTCAGTGTAGAATGTCCACATAGATAAGTACTTAGTTAGAATTTTATGGTTTAGTTCTAATGGTGATTAATCTGTTTTTACAGGATATGGCTTCGCGTGGTAGCGTGGTGTTCCTGCTCGTGATGGCGAGCAAGGAGAGATGAGCCTCGGCGTGAGGATCAGGTTGAGCAGCAGGCCCCGGCACCCCAGGGTCCTGTACTTCCTCCACCGCCACCAGTAGACTATGAGTTTTCATGCAGGTTTGGTGCAGGCCATGCAAACGCAGGCCCACACTCAGCTGCACTCCAGGCCCAGTTGGAGGCTCAGGTTAGAATAATAAGATAAAGTTCTGTATTTTAAATGCATGATTGTTATGTTATATATGTTAATTTTGTTGCTTGTTGTAGCAGGCTCAGTACCAGTTCCCCAGGCTGACCATGGTTGACCCTCCATCATGGAAAGGTTCAAGAGGATGTCGCCACCTTCTTTTAAGGGGGAGAGCGATCCGCTATTAGCTGAGAACTGGATGAGGGAGATTGAGAAGATCTTCCGGGCCATTAGGTGCTCTGAGGATGACAAGGTCACTTTAGCCACCTATATGCTACAGGTATGTGTAATCTAAGCTATTGGTTTTTACTTTAAGTATAAATTATGTTGGTCGTTCTTATGGAGGTTTTTGGCAGGAGCGAGCCGATGTATGGTGGTCCTCGTTGTTACGTACTCGTTCGAGGATGGTGCCGTGGAAGTCGGATGGGACGAGTTCGTGAGGCTCTTCCGAGCCAAGTTTGTTCCGGAGCACATCCAGGACAAGATGGAGCAGGAGTTCCTCTCGTTGACTCAAGGCTCCATGACGGTGTGGAGTACGAGGCCAGGTTTGCCGAGCTATCAAAGTACGCCCCTCATATTGTAGCTGATGAGCGCAGGAAGGCGAAGAAATTCGTGATGGGTTGAAACCATCACTGAGGACGAGGTTAGTGGCTTTCGATCATCGTACTCTCGAGCAGCACTCAGTGCGGCATGTCGTCGGAAGGGGAGATGGAGCAGTACCTGGAAGAGAAGAAGGCTTCTCAAAAGAGGCCAGCAGCTCCTTTCCAGAGGCAGGAGAGGAAGAAGGCGACTTTCCAGTCACCGCAGCGTCCTGTGGCATCAGGCAATAGTCAGGTATCCTCTCAACGTTCCCTAGTGGTAAGAAGGAGTGTCCTCATTGCGGGAGGGCACATGCGGTTCGGAATGTTGGCTGATAGCAGGAAAGTGCTTAAAGTGCGGGAGCAGTGATCATAAGATTAAGGATGTCCGAGGCTTCAACAGGGAGCCCAGCGGGGGCCAGCCCCAGTAGCAGTAGCAGCAGCAGCAGCGCCAGCGACAGGACGCCTAGGGAGACCTCGAGCCCCAGCTCGAGTGTTTGCGTTGGCTCGTGAGGATGCCGAGCAGGCAGATCATGTCACCGAAGGTACAGTTTTGTTCTTAGGTGGCATGCTCGGTTTTGTTGATACGGGTGCTACTCACTCGTTCATTTCCGAGCGTTTTGCTAGGCAGTTAGCTTTAGAGTCAGGGTTAGAGTCTGAGGATTTAGAAGTCCCTTTGTCTGTGCATACCCTGCGGTTACGGTATCGACTAGGAAGTGTATTCCCGTCTTTCCGGTGTGCATTGAGGATAGTCCTAGAAGGGTGTTTCTTCTTGCTTAAGATGAAAGACTATGATGCTATTCTTGGTCTGGATTGGCTAGAGGAGCACTATGCTTTGTAGATTGCCGTGGGAAGAAGATTGTTTTCCGCATTCCGGGGAGGATGAATTTTCTCATCCTTTGCGAGGACTTAGCAGGAAAGTTCGTCATCTCGGCCATGAGGGCAATGAGAATGGTGAACAAGGGTTGTGACGCTTTTCTTGCCAGTGTGGTTTTAATACCCAAGGCTGATGAGTCACTTACTCTTGCCGAGATAGATGTAGTGCGGGAGTATCCAGATGTCTTTCCTGACAATTTATCTGGATTGCCACCAGCTAGAGAGATAGAGTTCACTCTGGAGTTGCTTCCAGCATCTCTCCTATCTCGAAGGCACCTTATCAGATGGCACCTGCGGAATTAGCTGAATTAAGGAGCAGTTGCAGGATTTATTAGATAAGGGATTTATTTCGCCCTAGCATTTCCCCTTGGGGCGCACCTGTCTTATTCGTGAAGAAGAAGATGGGTCACTACTCGTTATGCATTGATTATAGAAAGCTAACCAGGTGACGGTAAAGAACAGGTATCCCTTACCTCGGATTGATGATTTTTTGACCAGCTACAGAATGCATCGGTCCTTTTCTAAGATTGATTTGCGTTCTGGCTATCATCAGTTGAGGATTAGGAGTGAGGATGTGTCAAGACGGCATTTAGAACCCGTTATGGACATTATGAGTTTTTGGTCCTTCCGTTTGGTCTAACCAACGCCCCTGCAGCTTCATGGATCTCATGAACAGGTGTTTAGACCCTATCTAGATAGTTTTGTTGTAGTCTTCATTGATGACGTGTTGGTTTACTCTCCGGATGAGGCCACCACATCGTCAGCATTTGAGGATAGTGTTAGAAGTTCTTCGTGAGCACAAGCTGTATGCAAAATTCAGCAAGTGCGATTTTTGGATGCGCAGGTTCATTTCCTTGGGCATGTTATCTCCGGTGCTGGTGTAGCAGTGGACCCAGCGAAAGTCCAAGCTGTTATGGATTGGAGAGTCCCAAGACTCCTTCGGAGATTCGGAGTTTTCTTGGTCTGGCGGGTTACTATCGGCGTTTTATTGAAGGATTTTCATCCATCGCCGCCCCATTGACTCAGCTGACCAGAAAGGGAGTGAAGTTTGTCTGGTCCGAGGAGTGTGAGTATTTTTCATTATTGAAGACTAAACTCACATCGGCCCCTGTGTTAGTTCTACCGAGTGGTTGAGAGATTTTGCTATCTACACGGATGCATCTCGGATTGGTCTTGGCTGTGTGTTGATGCAGCAAGGAAGGGTAGTAGCATATGCTTCGAGACAATTGAAGGAGCATGAGCAAAACTATCCAACTCATGATCTTGAGCTTGCGGCAGTGGTTCATGCACTGAAGATCTGGAGACACTATCTTTATGGTGTCAGATTTGAGGTGTTCACTGATCACAAGAGCCTAAAGTATCTTTTCTCTCAAAAAGAATTAAACCTTAGGCAGAGAAGATGGATTGAGTTCCTGAAGGACTATGACTTCGATCTCCAGTATCTCCTGGAAAGGCGAATGTCGTAGCAGATGCCCTTAGTAGAAAGAGGTCGTCTCTCCAGCAGGACTGGAAGATGTTGGAGGATGCAGCGTGCCGATGACCGAGTTGGAGCCATCTCTATGCCGAGCTTTTGTGGCTCAGCTGTCCATGGTCATCGGTGTTAGATGAAGTGATAGAGTATCAGAAGCCGACCCTAGACTCCAAGAGCTAGTGGGGCAAAGCGGGTATTGCTCGTGATGAGGATGGTGTGATTAGATTCCATCATCGTGTCTGTGTTCCAGATATTGTAGATGTTCGTGAGCATGTTTTAGCAGAAGCTCATAAATCTAGATTCTCTATTCATCCGGGTAACACTAAGATGTACCAGGATTTAAAGAGATCATTTTGGTGGTCTGGCATGAAGAAGATGTAGCCGAGTTTTGTGTCTAGATGTCTAGTATGCCAGCAAGTGAAGGCCGAGCGGCAGCGACCATCTGGTCTTATGCAGAAAATGGAGATCCCAGTTGGAAGTGGGAAGCTGTCACTATGGATTTTGTTACGGGTTTGCCTCGGTCTAGACGAGGAATGACTCGATTTGGGTAGTGATAGATCGTTTCTCGAAGACTGCGCATTTCTTTCTTGCCTATGAAGAAGAAGCAGTTATGAGGAGTTTAGCTAGACTGTATGTTAGTAGTATTATTAGATTGCATGGAGTACCGAAGTCTATTATTTCGGATCGAGATCCGAGATTTACTTCGAGGCTGTGGAGGGTCTTCAGGATGCGTTAGGTTCGGAGCTGAAGCTCAGTTCAGCATTCATCCCCAGACAGATGGAACAGTCCGAGAGGACTATCCAGACGCTTGAGGATATGTTGAGGGCTTGTGTGCTGGATTGGAAGATGATTGGGAGCGCCATTTACCTCTAGTGGGAGTTTGCATATCTAACAAGTTTCATTCGAGTATTGGCATGGCTCCATTTGAGCTTTATATGGTAGGCCTTGCAGATCTCCTTTATGTTGGGAGGAGACCGGTGATAGGCAGTTGATCGGTCCGGAGTTAGTTCAGGAGACTTCGGATAAGGTCCAGCTCATTAGGAAGAGACTTGTTGCGGCACAGGATAGGCAAAAGAGTTATGCCGACAACAGGAGAGGATCTAGAGTTCGAAGTAGGTGAGCATGTCCTTTTTAAAGATTTCGCCTACGCGAGGTGTAGTTAGATTTGGCAGGCATAGTAAGTTGAGCCTAGGTTCATTGGCCCGTATGATTCTCCGACGATTGGGCAACGTGGCATATGAGCTAGCTTTACCTCCAGCTTTGGCTAGCGTTCATCCTGTTTTCCACGTATCTATGCTCAGGAAGTATGTCAGAGATCCTCTCATGTTATTAGCCATGAGCCAGTGGAGATCCAGCCAGATCTTTCTTATGTAGAGCAACCAGTAGCTATTCTTGATCGAAGGTTCAACATCTCCGAAACAAGAGCATTGCGTCATAAAAGTCTTATGGCGTAACTTCTCGCGAGAGGAGGCTACTTGGGAGCTTGAGGATGCAATGAAAAAGAAATATCCTCAGTTGTTTGAGTAGTGTCAGTCTAATTTCGAGGACGAGTTTCTTTAAGGGGGAGAGGGTGTAAGGCCCTTGAAATTCACCATGTTTGTTAAGTATAATGTGTGCGTATAAGTGTATACTATTGATGTATGATTATTAGGTATAAGTATTTATTGATAAAAATTGTATGGATGAGTATGTTGAAATGTACTTAGTGTATTTAAGTATATATATATATATATATATATATATAATATATATATATATATATATTAGTGTGTGTATTATAAATTCTGCAGAATAAAGTAAGTTTTGTCGCCCATCGCGTCCACATGGGCTGACGCTGACAAGGGGTAGCGGCAACATCGATGGACGCCCATTTCTGGATAGGCGACCATGGATATGGACGCCAATATCCCGATCTGTTACGTTTCAGATCCTAAACGCCTCCGGAAATTGAGCCTCTGATTAGGAAAACCCTTCCCAACGGCTCTGAGACTTGCCCTAGTAACCTATCCGACCCCACCCTTTATATATCCAATTTTCGGCCCAGATCCATCCCTTTGGCTCTTGGGTCAAAAACCTATCTTCTCTAAGCAAAAACCTAACTTGAATCTGAAAGATCCGCTTCGGGAGCTTCGTCTGGCGATCTGCATCAAACTGGTTCAACCTTGAACACCGGGAACGACTCCCCACGCTGGTGTGCTGTGAAGATCATCAGAAGATCCGAGAAGAGGGATTGGAGACTCTTTGGCACAGGCCGAGGAGGGCTTCTCCGCTTAAATCATCGTCGGTAGATTTTACAGAAGGCAAGTACCCCATACACATTAACCCAAGTGTCTAGTATGTCCCAAATTTTCTCAGATTTGTCTCGTGTCCTGGAACCCCCTGTTCAAGTGATTTATTGGCTTTCAGTCTGTGTTCTGCAGATAAGATATTAACGCAAGATCTCTTGCCGCTAATATCATGTGTTGACGGCATCATCTAATGCCGTTAACCTTTAGACGGCCACCCCTTGCCGTCGAGTTCTTCAGACTGCAACAGTGAGCAAGTCTGTCCTTATATGAACTAGTTTTCGAGTTTTCCGCATGAGATATACGGTAAATTTTATATAATATGTGAATATATGTTCGGATGTACTGTAAGTTATTATCATTTTTGAATTTTTCACTAATTATTAGAATTTTCGGAATATGTTACCAATAGAATGTTAATCTTGAAAATGGTCGTTTATGAAATATGTGTAGAAATTAACTGTCATAGATTTTCTGTACATTGTTCATAATATCTAGTGCATGATATAAAAATTTGAGTAATTTATATCATCTGTGTAATTTATTAAGTTTTCTGAACCGAAAAATAGTTAATATGTCTGCTCAATGTAGAAAAGTTAAAATCCATGCGAAACTAGTTAAATCCCTGAAATTTGTGATAAAATTTGTACTGTCAATATTCGGTATGAATTAAATTATGAACCCGAATATGAAAAATTGTATCAGTTTGACTATTTTTACAGTTGATATCATCACTGATAGATTTTTCATAAAATATGTGTAACTCAGAAAATGCGAATTTTGGTATGCATGATGGTTAAATTGTGATAGATTTCTGGTTAATTTCTGTACTGAACAGATGACAGTAGCTTTATAACCTGTTTTATGTTAGAATAATAATTAATACATGCTAATATGATAAATGTTTAATTTTGCAAAAATTTCAGCATGATTAGGATTGTTTAAAAATTCTGATTAATACTGAAAATAGTAGTATCATGCTAGGTAATACTGAAGAAGAAAATGTGTGAACATGAGATGAATGCGCGATTATTTTGTGTTTAGAAGTGTTGAAATTGAGAAAATGTATTAATGTGCCAATGTGTGACACTGCTACCTAGAGGGCTGTGGAACTGTACTGTGGTAAAGTCCCTATGGGAAAGTTCAAAGTGTGTGATGTCCCAGGGCATTGGGATTAAATCCTGGAGGCGAACAAGTATCGCTGGTTTAGGTGGAGAGTGCTTCTCCCGGTTCTGCGCAGTAACTAAGATTGATCACTGGAATGCCTAGGTGATTGATATGTGATGTGATCAGTGTGTTCCTTCTAAGTGGTTTGGGCTATGTGTCACGGCATTAATGAAAGTGAAATTGTGTTTAAGTGAAAGTGAAAATATGTAAATTGTGAACCTGTGTAAGTGATATGTGTTCATAAAATTTTTATGAAAGCATGCAAAATGATAAGTTTCTTATGAATGTGACATGGTAATAAAACAGTGAGCTTTTCACTAATATGAATATGTTATCTATGTGTACAATTGCCTTAGAATTCATGTTAATTAATTGTTATGAAATGTGTAAATATTGTGTAGAATGACCACACGTGGCTTATGATGAAATCAGTTTAGCATAGTAAAAGTGTAGAAATCATGTGATCTGATTTGCTTATTGTATATAAAAACCATTCTCTGTGAAAAATGTGTAGAAATCATGAATAGACTTTTATTTGAAATTGTCACTTCCATGCATTATGTGTAAATGATGTAGCATAAGATTATGGATATTACTCGATGCATGTATGTTTAGTGTGCTGGTGTTACTTGTTGAGTTCTTTTGAACTCATTCTTGCTTCGGCGTACAGGTGCAGACGTTTCTACTTCTTCCGAGGAGATCATTAGAGCGACTCGGAGCGAGAGTAGGGGAGAGTGTTGTGGAGTTAGCATTGTACTTTTCCATTTAATTCATTATATGTAATAAAGACTCGCGTAGTCTCATGTGGACAATGTATTTGTTGTATTTCAGTTATGAATAGTTAGCTCTCTTTCTTTCTATACGGACTGTGGATAGAATGTGGATGATGGAATAAAATTTCTTTTCAGTTCTTTAAATTCCGCTGTCATGAGATATAATATATATTTGTGTATTTTTCAGCCTTTCGTACTAGTGTTGGGTAATCCCACTGTAGTGATACCTTTTATATCGACGTGGTTGGTGGAACCGTACCGATATGAGAGGGTCGTTACACTTATCAAGTAATTGAGACTATGTTTGCCCACAAAGAATAATGTAGAGGAGTGAGTGGATATCCTTTAGAGTTATAAATGTTTCCTAAATGATAGAACCTAAATCCAAACATGATAGTATGTGAAAATCAAATGGTATAAAGAATAGCTTAAATATCATTTGTATATAGTGTGGTCAAACATGCATTACACCTTATAGACACCTTAAATGTTAATCATGAAGTTGATCACTGAATGGGTGAAGAAATAAGCATGAAGTTCCAAAATTCAGTGTGTTTGTCGACAGGGAGAAAGGGCCTGTCGACAGGAGCACACCAACAGAAGTTGAGATTTCGGGAGGCAAAAACTGTGTGCATCTGTCGACAGCAGTGGGCCTGTCGATAGATGTACACAGACAGAGATTGAGAGTTCTGTCTGGGCTGAGCTGTCGACAGGGCCCATGTAGCCTGTCGATAGGGACATGTTCAAAGCAGTTTTAAGGGTAGAATGAAGGTCTGAAATGATTAATGGTTGTGAGGGAGTTGAGATGGAAAAAGTTGAATGATTTCCTTCACATTTGCTTTCATCTAACCCTTACTTGCTCCCCCATAATGTGTGCCATTGGATACAAAGGACTCAAGTTCATGAAGGCAAATGCACCCAAAAAGACCAACCATTAAGAACACCAAGCATAGAGAAGACAACCAACAAGTGTTTTCAAACTTTTAAAGAGTTTTGAATAGGCAAAATTATAAGAAACTAATTCCAAATGTAGTACATGTCCCTTTTTATGTCACATGACTATGGATACTTGGCGGAGAATGTTTCTCACGCATAATGAGAGTTTCCAAACAAGCATGACTTGTTCTTCCACACATCACCATTTGATATACCTCACACTTAGTGCACACAAGGGACATATGCTTAACATTTGTGTTAAGTTTCATTGCAATTTGCACAACCCCAACTCTCTTCGCAATGTGGTGAATCTATCTTCAGCTAGAGGTTTGATAAGATATCAGCCAGCTGTTTCTCTGTGGGTATGAAACTGATTTCCATGATCTATTGGCTACTTCATCTCTCAAGAAATGATGACGAATTTCTATGTGTTTCGTCCTGGAATGTTGAATGGGATTCTTTGATAGATTGATTTCACTAGTGTTGTCACATAGGATAGGTGTGCATCCAATATCGATGTTATAGTCACACAACTGACTTTTTATCCACAACACGTGTTGCACAACTCCCTGCAGCAACATATTCTGCCTCTGCAGTAGAGAGTGCAACCGAGTGTTGCTTCTTGGATACCCACGAAACCATGCAACCACCAAGCATTTGGCAATAGCCACTAGTGCTTTTCCTGTCAATTTTACAACCAGCGTAGTCTGCATCAGAATAAGAAATCAATTCAAAACTACTACCAGCTGGATACCAAAGACCAAGGCATGCGTACCTAAGAGATATCTGAAGATTCTCTTGACTGCAATTAAATGGCTTTCCTTTGGACTAGATTGGTATCTAGCACAAAGACAAACACTGAATTGTATGTCCGGTCTACTTGCAGTAAGATAAAGGAGTGAGCCAATCATACCTCGAAATTGTTTGGCATCTACCGGTTTACCTTTCTCATCACATTCTAGCTTAATGCTTGTGCTCATTGGTGTTGAAGCGGGCTTGGCTTGTTCGAACTGAAACCTTTTGAGTAGTTCTTTTACATATTTCTCATGGTTTATAAAGAATCCATCTTCAAGCTGCTTGACCTGCAAACCAAGAAAAAATTGAAGCTCCCCCATTAAGCTCATCTCAAATTCACTGTGCATGTGTTGTGAAAATTCTTCACACAGTGTGGGATTAGTGGAACCAAAGATAATATCGTCCACATAAACTTGAACAACAATTATGTGATTGCGAACTTTCTTTGTAAAGAGAGTTTGGTCCACCTTACCTCTTGAGTAGTTTTTGCTTACCAGATAGGTACTCAGCCTGTCGTACCAAGCTCGGGGTGCCTGTTTCAAACTATAGAGAGCTTTGTGCAATTTAAATACATGGTTTGGTTTATCATGGTCCTCAAAGCTAGGTGGTTGAGAGACATAGACTTTCTCTTTTATGTAGCCATTCAAGAAAGCAGTTTTGACATCCATTTGAAATAATTTGAACTTGTTTGAACATGCATATGCTAACAAGATCCTAACTGCTTCTAGTCTAGCTACAGGTGCAAAGGATTCTTCAAAGTCTATACCAAATTCCTGATTGTATCCTTTTGCAACTAGTCTAGCCTTGTTTCTAACCACCTTACCCTCTTCATTTAGTTTATTCCTAAAGACCCATCTCGTCCCTATGACAGAAATTTCAGGGTTCTAGGAACTAAACTCCAGACATTATTTCTTTGAAACTGCCCAAGCTCCTCATGCATGGCATCAATCCAAGAATTTTCTTTTAGTGCTTCTTCAACAGTTTTGGGTTCCACTTGAGATACAAAGGCTAAATGATCCTGTTCAACTATTTGATTTACCTGAGACCTAGTTTGAACTGAATCATTTATGTTACCTATGACATTCTCAAGTGGATGAGCTTTAGAGTACCTCACATTAGTGATTGTTGAAGGCCCGGGTTGATCTTGCAATTGAGGAGGATGTTCTGGAGGAGGGGTGGCTGGAGGACTTTCATCTTGAGGTTGTTCTTCTTGTTGTGGATCTTCAGCAGGAACTTCATCATGATTTCTGATCAAACAACCGTCATCTTCATCATCGTACCTGTGAAGAAATCCACTCTTTCCTTTTGAACTTCTTGAGTTTTTCCTTTTTCTTTTCTTTGAAGTTCCTCAAGTGTTGTCCCTTCCATGTCATCAAACCTGTAGGAATTTACAATGTTAGGCTTGATTTGAGATTCATCAAAAATGACATGTGGAGTTCTTCCATAGTTCTAGTTTTCAGATTGAACACCCTATATGCTCTAGAATGTTCAGAGTATCCAAGAAAAATACCTTGATCGCTTTTGGCTTCAAACTTGTCCAAGTCATTTTTATCATTATTATGTATAAACACCTTTGAACCAAAAACTTTAAAGTACCTAATGGTGGGTTTCTTACCTTTCAGAAGTTCGTAAGGAGTTTTCTTGAATACGGGTCTTACCATGGCTCGGTTAAGGATGTAGCAAGATGTGTTTACCACTTCTGCCCAAAAGGTTCGTGCTAATTGATTCTCGACCAGAAGCGTACGAGCCATCTCCACCAAGGTTCTATTCTTCCTCTCCACAACTCCATTTTGATCGGGAGTTCTCGGGGAGGAAAATAGGTGGTCTATACCTTGGTTCCTGCAAAATTCAGAGAAGGAATTATTGTCAAATTCTTCCCCATGATCAGTGCAGATGGAGCAGATTTTATTGACATTCCATGCTCAATTTTGTTGAAAAATTCTTCAAAAACGCTTAATGCTTCATTCTTGTGAGCCAGGAATTTTACCCAAGTGAATCTAGAGAAATCATCCACAATGACAAAACCATAACGCTTGCCATTGAGACTGAGTGTTCTCGTAGGTCCAAATAGGTCCATGTGCAAGAGTTCATAAGATTTGGAAGTACTTACCGATGCCTTTGATTTGAAGGATTTCCAGGTTTGTTTTCCCAACTTTACCTGAGCCGATGATCTGGCCTTTGTTGTTACCTCCAAAGATCACTTGACCTCCGTCTTTTTCCACGAGCAAACTGAATTTAGTTTTGTCGCCCGTCATATGCCTCGAGCAGCCACTATCCAGGTACCATTTGTTTTGATTGTGGGCTGCTAGGCATTCCTGCACATGTGGATCAGACGAGAGGTTTTGGTACCCAAATTACTTTGGGTCCCATTGTATCATTCATGCCAAATAACAAATGCTTAGGAATCCAAACTTGTTTGATTTTCATTTGATTTGGGTTATTCCAGCATTGTTTTTCAGTGTGCCCAACCTTTTTACATATGTTGCATGATGGTGGTTTTTGAACAACATTGAGCTTTACCTTTGTGGGAGCATGCATTGGTATTTTTCCTTTTTGTTGCCTTGTAAATTTAGCTTTAGGAGTTTGCTGTTTGTCCTGTCTTGAGCTTGTTGCAAATTTCTTAGATTGGCCAGGAACAACTTGACCATTTTAGAATCTTGTTTCTTCCCTTGGAAGGATTTTTCCTGTTCTTTGAAGGGATTCGTTTGCTTGAACTTGGGCTGGTATCAATGAAGTTTGTTAACAATTTTTGCCAATTTCCTTTGGCTTTGTTTTTTGAAACCCGATCCCATGTCTAGCAACATAAACATTTGAACCTAAAATAGCATCCAGATTTTGCTTACTTTTGACAAAACTAGATAAATCTTTTGACTTACCTTTTAAGTCATTTTCAGCTTTTTCCAATTTCTCCTTTAGCTTTTCATGCTCACTATTAAGGCTTTCAAGAGAGTTCATTAAATCATCTCTTTCCTTTTGAACTTCTTGAAATTTAAGTTTCATGCTGTCCAATTCATCACTGTGTGTTTGTTCATCAAGTTTCATCATTTCAATTACCTTATTCAAGGATTCAATTTCATCATGGTTGTTTGACTCATGAACAAGGGAATTGAATTTTTTCTTGAGTGCTTTATTTTCAGACTTGAATTCACAGTATTTTTCAAATAGAACAGTGTACGCTTCTTCCCATTGAATAATAGAGTATGTTTCAAAGGAAGAATTTACCTCATTCGAGTCATCACTTCTCGCCATGAGACAGTGGACTTCATCATCTCCGGAGGTAGCTTGGCTGTTCTGATCGTCATCCTCATCACTCCAAGTGGCCACCATTGCCTTGGCCTTCTTGAAGGTGAATTTGTCCTTCTTAAGCTTCTTTTTGAGCTCGGGGCATTCTCCTCTCATATGCCCTTGCTTCTTGCTCTCATAGCAAACAATTTCAGACTTTTTGTTAGAATCAAACTTGTTAGAAAAGTCTTTTTTTTGGAAAGATTTAGAGTTACCTGTACCTCTCCTCTTGAACTTCAGAAATTTCTTGAATTGTCTAGTGAGCATAGCCATTTCATCATTGTCACTTTCACTAGACGATTCACTGACTTCACTTTCCTGAATTAATTCCTTTTTGGAAACTGAAGAAGTCCTCCTGGAAGCCTTCAAGGCAAGTGGCTTCCTAGGATTTTCTTCAATTCTTTTCTTTTAACATTCAACTCATAAGTCATAAGGAGCCAATTAATTCATCCACTTTCATTTTTGATAGGTCTTTGGAATCTTCAATGATAGTGGCTTTGGTGTTCCAAGAGGATGGAAGAGACCGAAGTATCTTCCTCACCAAGTCACTCTCCGAGTATTCCTTTTTGAGACCTTTCAATCCATTTATGATTATCATGAATCTAGCAAACATGTCTGAAATGGTTTCATCATTATTCATTTTGAACATTTCATATTCTGAAACCAGCATGCTTACCTTTGATTCTCTTACCTCGGACGTACCTTCATAGATGAGCTCAAGCTTGTCCCACATCTCCTTAGCTGAGGTGCATGTGGAGACTCTTGAGTACTCCTTCGGATGGACCGTACACTGCATTATATTGAGGGCGCTCCAGTTGAGTGTCCCCTTGGCGATCTGGTCCTTGGTCCAGGTATCCTCGTCCTGAGGCAGTTCGTATGCTCCCTTTTTGACTATTTTCCATAGTTTGAAATTTTGTGCGCGGAGAAAAACCTGCATCCGATTTTTCCAATAAGGATAGTCAGTGCCATCAAAGAAGGGTGGCCTGGTCACTGAGTGTGCCTCGGCCATATACCCCTTGTTAGATTCCATTTGAACGTGAATCTCCTGATCGTAAGATCAACCAGATAAAGCAGTAAATCGGAGAAACTCGGCTCTGATACCAATTGAAGAGATGCAGAATTCCCTAAATGGTAATCTAGAAGGGGGGTTGAATAGATTACGGACAATTTAAAAGCTTAACGCCCTCTTTTTGCAATAGCACAGACAATTAAGGTGTTAGCAATGATCAGACTATGTGTGGATGTGTGTGAGTGATTGATAGATGGATAAGCAAGTACTCAAATGTGTATTAATGTGTCGTGCCTACCAAACATCTAATGCAAATTCGTGCAAACCACGAGACACGTAGATTTTACATTGTTCGGAGTACACAACTCGTGTATCCTACATCCACGGGCCACATACACACGCAGAATCACCTGCTTATGAGCTAGTTCACGAACTACAACTCACACACGTGTTTATCTGATGTGAACCCACGATCAGATTAACACACACACACGTGTATCAAGCACAACAACTGCTTGAAACACCACACACACACACAAGTATGGAATAGAAAAAATAGGGAAGGTTTGAGAGTTGAAGAACAGATCCAATTAGCAAACTCTTCCTCTGAACGTCCTCCTGGAGTCCAAGCTTCGACTTTGAGAACAGATGTTGATGTAGATGCTTGAATCCAAGACGTCCGGACTTCACCTTCCGCTGCAAAAGTCTTCCGTTCTTGGTCTGGGCGGTAGGTTGAAGCAGAGCAGTAGAACAAGGCTTCTTGTGAGAACTCTTGAGGGTTTTTGCTTGGAGGCTGCTTGTGTACGAGATTTGTTGCAAAAGGTTGCTTATATATGAGTGTTAACATATGGAGAGTCGTACTCCATAGAAACACTAAGTTTGGCAACTTGCAAAACTTCCTGTAATTTGTTTTCGGTTTGTCTGTCGACAGGTCTTGCACCTGCTGTTGACAGGCGCAGATAACTTGTGAAGAACCAGAAGGCTGAAGGCTCTGTCTGTGTGCATCTGTCGACAGGTGGTCTACTGCTGTCGACAGGCGCAGGCCTTTCAGAGCTTTTGATCTTCGGACTGGTTGCATCTATCGACAGGGGCACTCCTGCTATCGACAGGAAATGCCTTGGCAGAACTAGTTGCTTTCTGACTAGTTGTATCTGTCGACAGGTCCTTGCTTGCTGTCGACAGGTACCTTGTCTTTTGACTTTTACTTGATCTTTCAAGCTTGTTTTTGGCACATGTCTTGCATGGTATATCTCCTACAAAAGTAAACATAATTAGTGAGATATTATGAACATAAAATCAAGCATTGTACCAAGTTGTTATGGCAAGTTATTGTTTGAAGATCTCATGCATTTAAAACTCAATTCACATTGTTTATCACTTGTTTGCATTATATATCATTGCACATCAATGTTCATCATCAAAAACATGTTGTATTGATTAATTAGAATGTGAGCTCAATCTTCTCAACATGAGAACCCAACATGTTACTGTTGCCTGGGACCCCTATCCTCGGGAGCCTGTTGAGGGAGTACTCTCAGTTACGAGCATGCTCAATTTGGAAGCCGAGTAGGCGGACTCTGGAGTAGAGGGGAAAATGGTGGTTAGGACAGCGGCGTTGAGTAATTTGCAGAGCTCTCGTAGTAGGTTTGGGACGTCGAAGTTGTTTTGAGGAGTTCTTCCCGGTGCAGTCTAGCTAGTCCTTTTCTCACTGCCTCGCTCTTTGCGGCCCCGGAACTGCCTAGGGAGGCCAGGCGTGGGACCATATAGTCCGGCCAGACTATGGGGGTTACTATTGTGTACTTTGTGTCCTACCTCGCTCTGACGAGACGTAAGGGTTAGGACCTGGGTCGAGGATAAGACGTCGGTGGATGCATCTGACCGGTTGACTAGTGGTAGTGTTTTCCGTAGCTAGTGTTCCTTGTCCAGACGGAGTTTTCTCTATCTGTATTTGCTATCCGTGTGGTGGTCATGACGAGCAGTTGTACGGAGTTTTCGACTCTGTTGTACTTTCTATACGGTTATTAGTTGTAGCTTTGCTTCCGCACATTCTTTCGTAGGTAGAAGATATAACTATTGTTATTTATTTGATATATATATTCTTCTGCCTGTTAGAGCCAGTAGGAGATTGGTAGTCCCTACTGAGCTTCTGTTGTGAAGCTCATCCCTTTCTTTTCCAGGTGAGACTTCTCAGCAGCGGTAGGGCGCACGTCGGGCGAACGAGATGGGGAGGTAGTGGAGGTCCCCGTAGCTAGCAGTGGTTCCCCCTCTCCGTGTACGTCACCCTCGGGGTATGCCCCTAAGGGACTTGTTATCCCCTATCTTTACTTGTACTAGTGTGTGTGTTGGGACTGTACTTAGAGCGGTACACCGCAGTCTCGCTCTTCTTTCTGTTTCTGCCTGTGCGCTTCCAGTTTAGCAGTTGACGTTTACTTCCGTTACATATCATGTTAGATTCATATTATAGCCCTTCTGGGTCTCCGGATTCGTGGGCGGCGACCCCGAAAATCGGGTCCTCAGCGTGGGCCGAGGGTCGGGTTCTCTGGGTCGTTACAATATGTTAAGAATTTTTAGCTTATTACAGAGAGGAGAAAACAAAAAAGAGCAAACACCTTGGTAAACAAATCGGCAAGTTGTTCTTTAAATGAGATGAATGGAGTAGTAACCTTTTTAGTCATTATGGCTTTAGGAACAAAATGACAATCCACCTCTATATGCTTAGTTTTTTCATGGAAAACTAGTTTACTATGTTATTGTCTAGTTGTTGCAATGTATTAGCATTGGCTCGGAGACAATCAAGGCCAAAATCACGCATCAAGGATTGGAGTCATATAATCTTACAAGTGGTATGGGGTATGGTCCTATAGTGTGTCTCTACATTTGACTTTGTCCCCATATTCTACATTTTTTTGGCCAAGAAACAAGATTACCATCAACATAGGAGTAATAGCCTAATGTGGATGTCATGTCTGAGATATAACCAACATAAATAGTCTACATCAGAGAAAGCCTCCACACGTAGATGAACAATTTTCTTATATATTAGGTGTAACAACTTGGATTTTTAAATCCTAAATAAATAGGAATAATAAAAATAAAAAATAAATTTGTGAAGAGGGTTGATTAAATGCACACTGAACAATAGAGCAATGGATAAAATAGTTAATAATCATTGTGGGTTGGTCAGCAATCAATGTTTAAAGGTAATTGATGTTACTAGCAATCGATGTTCAATGCAATCGATATGTCAACTCCGACTGTCAAAATATAACGTTGTCAGTCGAAGTGGACTTCATATATGATGAAGTTAAGTTTCGACTAATCACGACCAAAATGAAGTGAACTTTGTATTGACGAAGTTGGACTTCGCATATGAAGAAGTTAACTTTGTATATGACAAAGTTAAGCTTCGACTGATCACGACCAAAATGAAGTGAACTTCGTATATGACGAAATTAGACTTCGGATATGACGAAGTTAACATTGTATATGATGAATTTAAGCTTCGAATGATCACGACCAAAATGAAGTGAACTTCATATATGACGAAGTTGGACTTCGGATATGATGAAGTTAACTTCGTATATGACGAAGTTAAGCTTCGACCGATCATGACCAAAATGAAGTGAACTTTGTATATGACGAAGTTAACTTCATACATGACGAAGTTAACTTCGTACATGACAAAGTTAAGCTTCGACTAATCATGACCAAAATGAATTGAACTTCATATATGATAAAGTTGAACTTCATATATGACGAAGTTAGCTTCAACTATCCATGACTAAATCGTGTATGACTTTGTATATGATGAAGTTGTTGAACCACTCTCTGTTTGTCCTTGTATTTTGGGGATAACAAAATTTATGAGTACTTAAATTAAATATCATGTTTCATCTATGTCGCATCAATCTCATAACAAATTGATAAGTCTCACATCGATTTGATAAATGAGTAGAACGATTCATACATCGATTCGATAGCTATAACGATTTGATTTGGCACACTAAAATGATAAAATCGATGTCTAATCTATATACATCAATTTTAGTTCAAGTGCCAAATTAATAAGCGCTACAACGATTTGGTTGCATAACGATTTGATAAGTCTCACATAGATTCGATCGCCAGAACGATTTGGCTGAACATCGATTTGCTTAGCATAACGATTTGATAAGTGAAACAACGACTTGATCATCATATCGATTTGCTTTCACTTAAATGACGATGTGTTTATCATAACGATTTGATAAGTAACTTAAACAACAATTCACTTCAATTTAAACATCGATTGTTTAAAGTGCTTTTTGGCGCCAAATGAAAAGTCAAATATCTTCTGACAGAAAAAGTTGCATGCGTATTTCTGAGTCTTGTCAGAAAAAGATATGAACTACTATTTTTATCTTGTTAGCAGAAACACAGTGGTATGCATCGTTTATCATAAACACTCTTTTATGCTAACACTCTCTTCTATGCTTACAGACCTCGAAGACCACTAGAGGTTGATCAAGACAAATGAAGAACAACGGCTAGAACTCCAACAGATCCCTTCAACGGATCCAATCAAAAGCTTCTCATATAAAAGATGAAGCATGGCTGAAGAAAAACAGAGATCCTTCCTGAAGATCATTCAAGGAGTGTACATCCAGTGAAGAACCAAAACTCCACATACACTCAGAGAAAGAGAGAAAGAGCCTGAGCCAAAGAAGAAGCTATCAAAAGCGTCTCAAGCATTCAAGCCTCCTTCAAGCTTTCTTCTCTCTCTTCATTCTCTCTCTGCGCTCATTGTAAATTTGGGGGAGAGTCCTTGACTGTGAGCTAGTTCTTGGTGTTCATCTTGTAATAGCTCTCAGTCTAATCTTTCTTATCTAAGAAAGATTTCTGTCCAGCTGTAGGACTGTATACAGTGTAGAACCTAGCTAGGGGTTTGTGTGTAGCAGAACCGCACTGGGGTTTGTACCAGGAGGTTGGATTCTTTACTTGTAAGAGAAGTGGGGTGCCTTCTTGCCCGGGAAAGAGAAGAAGACCAGCTGGGGTGCTGGGTGTTGTAGTGTCCTTGAGGGGGACTGTACCCTTGGTTAGTGAAATCCCAAGAGGTTGCTTATGGACTGGATGTAGGACTTCCATGTGGAAAGTGCCGAACCAGGATAAATTCCTTGTCTCATTTGTGTGATTGTTCATTTGCTTCAGCACTGATACTCTTTATCACACTAAACTAACCAAACTTTCAAGTGTTAATTTTTTGTGTTTAAGTTTCTATTTCAGATTTCAGAAAAACCTATTCACCCCCCCCTTCTAGGTTAACTTGCTGCCGTACCAAAAGGGCCAACAAGTGGTATCAGAGCGGGTCTCTTGTAGCAACCTGAATTTTTAAGAAAAATAAAAAAAATTAAATAAAGAATTAAAACCTAGTTAAATGGATATTTAAATGAAAAGAACATTAAATAAAACCCATTAAATGGAAAAGAGTAATGGGCTTTGCTTAATGGATCCTCTAGAATTTATTGGGTCAAAAATATAAATTACAAAGGGAGAATAATAGGAAAATACCATAAATTCGTAACTAAATTATTACCTAAATAGAAAAAGGGTATTTAATGCATTAAATAGGAAGTTTGAGTTAGAATTGGATTCCTAAACCTACCCCATATGGTTTAGCACGAATTTAGATCTCTTCATAGCCTAAATAGAGATTGGAAAGCAAGGAAGGAAGGTTGGAGTTAGGAAATCTCGTAATTAAGAGCAATTAGAGTAGAAATAGGAATATGAACTTGTGTTTATATAAATACACCTCCTAAACCCTCTTGGCCGACCCTAGCTCGTTGCCAAAGGTTGTTGGACGTGGGGAAGAGGCCAAGGAGGAGAGGATCTTGTGGGGAGAAGGAGTTCTTGGAGCTTCTTCCTCGTTCTTGAAGTTCTAAGCCCTAGAAGACAAATCGAGTCAAAGGTAGGCATTCTCACAAGCATAAACCATGAAACTTTTTCTGTAGGATGTCTCGTCTATCAGGAACAAAACCCTCAAGTTTCATAATTGTCCATCGAGCCAATATTTTCTTCTTGAATTTTGATGTTCTGCAACTCTCTTGACCCCGAACCCTCTTCATAATTCTTGTTCTCCATGATTACTAAATCCCATGCCTTGAAATTTTTATGGGAGATACTGATGATCATTAGGGAACTTTCGCCCCTAAAAGCCCTAATTTTTATCAAGCATGTTGCTCGAATTAAATCAATCTTGCTCTCTATATCATGTTCTGTGTTACTCATTCTTGTTCGTTCTCAAACCATATTCAAACCATGCTCTTTCTCAAATTCCTATTTACTGGAAGTACTCTCGCATGTCCAGTTTCATTTGCCACTGATTTCATGAATTTTCATCATTTATATAATTAGTTATGATTTTCTAAACGACCCTATATCAAAATTTGAATGTTCTGGTCCGCAATCTAATGTTTGGTCTGACTCCTGTCAGAGTCAGGCGCAGACCGCCAGATCGCGACTGCCCGATATGTCGCCTTTTGGGGTCTGATTGCGACAGCCTACCCGTCGCGACCAAGAAGGCGACAGGTAAGCCGTCGCGTTCCCAGTACCTGGTCTGCAAGCCATGTCGCGATCCTTACATGCTCCTGTCGCGTTCTGCCTGGTACCTGTCGCGATCCTTACAACCCTATGTCGCCTTCACAGGTTTTTGATGAAAACCCATAAAAAATATTTCTATCGCTTTCTAAATAATTCTTACGCCTTTTTACAGTTGTACCCCCAGTAAAAACTTGTTTAAAAAAAAATGGAGCTACATTGAATGATATAAAATACATATTCACGACTTATTTCCATCTATGATTTCTCTTACACATGCACACATATGAACCATCCATATATGACTGAGATCTGGCATAAGATATCTCATATTGTATCTGGGAATTTATTGCAATAAAGTATATTAATGGCCCTATTTTAAAGGACTTGTATTCATTTCTTGCGTGGGTTATATACCGATATCGATGCTCCACTGTTCTAGAATTCCTCTAGAACGTCGAGTACCTGTTTTATATACACACTTTACATGGCTTGTGGGAACTCTCCGTCAGATGTTCCTTTCGCCGGACTAGTGAACCCTTGCACAAGGCCTCCGTAAGTCTCCTCTGATCATGGATTCCCACATGGTCGACGAGCCGGTTGTACCCTAACACCCATTACATCTTTAGGGATCGATATGATCCAAACGGCTATTAGAAGTTCGCTCTTACCTTGAATCACGTCGGACCTCTGGACTTGTGCATAACATGGCCAGCGGGAAGATCGTGAATTCCACCTGACTGCCAATACGACGTGCGCGTGTTGTGCAGCTGTTACTATCGCCTGTTACTCGTCGCATTACGTGCAATGTCCACTAGCTCTCATCTATACTCTACTCGCTCGTCTATTCACGTTCACTCTACTATCTCATCTATTCATCTAGTGCTCTCATCTACTTCTTGATACTCTATATTGGCCATTGACTGATTGTCTAAAGATAAACAATATAACCAATGCCTGGCAATATATAAAGGGCCCGATCTGGTCCTGGGATGTGCGCCCGAAAGTGCTAGTGCCCATGGGAGTTAAATAATCAGAGTGTTTGGCATTACACTCAAGTGGTATCTGTCACGCCCCGACGCGGAATATCGGAGTGCGAAGGCAGTTGCAAGAAAAAGGTATAGAGCGAGTACTAGACATCAAACCATTGCACAGTGAACATTACTAAAGCAATTCTTTCTCGTTCATACTTTTCCAATGTCTAGTTACAACCACTAATATCAGAGCCATTCTATAGGGCCCAATTACATTGCAATAAAAGGGAAATAACTAACTACGACTCTAAGATAACATAATGACTCGAGGGTACTCCTGGCTTCACTCTTGGTCATTCCCTTCCTCGTGAGTGTATGTGTCATCCTCGGCCTCACCTGAGAACACAACATCAAATAACGTAGGGTGAGCGATAACGCCCAGTAGGACTTAAATCTCAGGCTCAAGCAGGCTTAAATAATTAACGCATTTAATAGCAGAGTGTCTAGAGATAGCTGGTACAAGAGAGTCAAAATATAGTAAGAGATAGCACAACAGGTAACAAGATAGCACAATAGCACGAGATCGAGTATAGTTTCCAAAAAAGCACAAGTATCGAATATAGCACGAATAGCAGGATGGCCATAGCACAACTAGCACAAGTATAGTAATAGCACGACGAGTATAGCACTTGTTTGTCATTCTAGACATCGAGAGAGTATAGCACGTTTGTGTTTTGATTGTCATATAGATAGTCGAGATAGATAGCACTTGAGTGTAATGCCAAACACTCTGATCATTTAACTCCCATGGGCACTAGCACTTTCGGGCGCACATCTCAGGACCAGATCGGACCCTTTATATATTGCCAAGCATTGGTTATATTGTTTATCTTTAGACAATCAGTCAATGGCTAATATAGAGTACCAAGAAATAGATAGAGCACTAGATGAATAGATGAGATAGTGGAGTGAACGTGAGTAGGTGAGCGAGTAGAGTATAGATGAGAGCTAATGGACATTGCACGTATACGTCGAGTAATCAGGCGATAGTAACAGTTGCACAACACGCGCACTTGGTGTTGGCAGTCAGGTGGAACTCACGACCCTACCACTAGCCTTGTTATGCACAGGTTCAGAGGTCCGGCGTGATTTAAGACGAGAGTGAATCTCTAATAGCCATTGGATCATATAGATCCCTAAAGGGTATCATAGGTATTAGGGTACAACCGGCTCGTCGACCATGTGGGAATCCATGATCAGAGGAGACTTAAGGAGGCCTTGTGCAAGAGTTCACTAGTCCGGCGAAAGGAATATCCGACGGAGAGTTCACCACAAGCCAAGAAAAGTGTGTATATAAAACAGGTGCTCGACGTTCTAGAGGAATTCTAGGACAGTGGAGCGTCGATATTGGAATAAAAGAACGCAAGAGACAAATACAAGTCCTTTAAAAATAGGGCAATTAATATACTTTATTGCAATGATTTTCCAGATACCTAATGAGATATTTTCTGCAAGATTTCAGCCATAAATGGATGGTTCATGTGTGTGCATGTGTAAGAGAAATCATAGCTAGAATAAGTCGTGAACATGTATTTTAAATCATTCAATATAGCATCCTTTTTTTAGTAGGGTTTTTACTAGGGGTATAACCGTAAGAAGGCGTAAGGATTATTTAGAAAGCGACAACAATATTTTTCATGGGTTTTTCACCAAATCTCTGTGAAGGCGACATAGCCCAATGATGATTGTGACAGGGTAGGCATAACGCGACGTAGGTACTGTCGCGACGGCCGGGTGATCGCGACAGGGTCTTGTATGAGTCGCGACAGGGCTTGCAAATCGGGTACTGAGAACGGGACGGCTCGCCTGTCGTCTTCTTGGTCGTGACAGGGAGGCTGTCGTAATCATGCCCTAGAAAACGACATATCGAGGTGTCGCCTTCTGGTTGTCTGCGCCTGATTCTGACAGAAGTCAGACTAGACCTTGGATTGCGGACCAGGGATTTTAATTTTTGATACAGGGTCGTTTAGAAAATCATAACTAATTATATAGTCAACAAAAAATCATGAAACCAGTTGCAAATTAAACTAGACATGTAAGGGTACTTCCAGTAAATCAGAATCTGAGAGAGAGCATGGTTTGAACATGGTTTGAGCATGAACAACAAAGAGTAACACAGAACATGACATAGAGAGCAAGACTGATTTATTCGAGCAACATGCTCAATGAAATTTAGGCTTTTTGGGGGCAAATAATCCCTAACAACAAGAAGTGTCTACAGCAAAAATTTTGTAGCATGGGATCAAGTCTACATAGAGATCAAGAGTTAAGAAGAGGGCTCGGGGTCAAGAGAGTTGCAGAACTTCTAAATTCAAGAAGAAAATATTGGCTTGATGGAAAATTATGAAATTTGAGGGTTTTGTTCCTGATGTATGGAACAATCTACAGACGAAATTTTAGGATTTTTGCTTGTGAGAATGCCTACCTTGACTCGATTTCCTCTTCTAGGGCTACAACTTGAAGAACGGGATTGAGAGCTTGAAAGGTTCTTCTTCCCACAAAATCTCCTCCTCCTTGGCCTCTCCTCCTGGTCCAGGAATCCCTTAGCACGAGCTTGGGTCGGCCAAGAGGTTTTAAGAGGTGTATTTATGTAAACACAAGTTCCTATTCCTACTACTACTCAAATTCCTCTTAATTCCGAGATTTCCTAACTCCACCTTTCCTCTCTTGCTTTCCAATCTCTATTTAGACTTGGAAAAGATCCAAATTCGTGCTAACTCATATGGGGTAGGTTTAGGAATCCAATTCCAACTCTAACTTCCTATTTAATGCATTAAATATCCCTTTTCTATTTAGGTAACAATTTAGTTACGAATTTAGGGTATTTTCCTATTATTCTCCCTTTGTAAATTCATATTTTTGACCCAATAAATTCTAGAAGATCTATTAAGCAAAGCCCATTACTCTTTTCCAATTAATGGGTTTTATTTAATACTCTATTTAAATATCCATTTAGCTAGGTCTTAAATTCTTTATTTAAATTTTTATTTTTCGTAAAAATTCAGGTTGCTGCAGTATCTATCTCGACTATCTATATGACAATCAAAACACAAAACGTGCTATACTCTCTCGTTGTCTAGAATGACAAACAAGTGCTATACTCGTCGTGCTATTATTATATCGGTGCTAGTTGTGCTATGGCCATCCTGCTATTCGTGCTATACTCGATACTTGTGCTATCTTTGGAAACTATACACGATCTCGTGCTATTGTGCTATCCTGTTACCTGTTGTGCTATCTCTTGCTATATTGTGACTCTCTTGTACCTGCTATCTTTAGATACTCTGCCATTAAATGTGTTAATTATTTAAAGTCTGCTTGAGCCTGAGATTTAAGTCCTACTGGGCGTTATCGCTCACTCTACGTTATTTGATGTTGTGTTCTCAGGTGAGACCGAGGATGACACATACACTCACGAGGAAGGGAGTGACCAAGAGTGAAGCCAAGAGTACCCTCGAGTCATTATGTTATCTTAGAGTTGTAGTCAGTTATTTCCTCCTATTGCAATGTAATTGGGCCCTATAGAATGGCTCTGATATTAGTGGTTGTAACTAGACATTTGAAAAGTTATTAATGAGAAAGATTTGTTTTAGTGTTATTCAATGTGCAATGGTTTGATGTCTAGTACTCGCTCTATACCTTTTTCTTGCAACTGCCTTCGCACTCCGATATTCCGCGTCGGGGCGTGACATCTCTGAACATTCAAAGAAGATCCAACGATCTTAGAGCAAAGATCCATGACAGCTCAAGGATATGCTGAAGGTCAATCAGTCACCAGACCTCCATTCTTTGATGGAGAAGACTACCAATATTGGAAGATGAGAATGGAATGCTTCATTCGAGGCACAAACTTTGATCTGTGGCAGGTAATAGAGGTAGGTGATTATGTTATTGTTCCTACTGAAGGTACTACTACTATTACAGCAGCAGATAAAATTAAATTATCTTTAAACTTTAGGCTAAGAATTATCTATGTTGTGCCTTATCTAAAAGAGAATTCAGTAGGGTATCTGCATGTAAATCTGCCAAAGAAATATGGGATAAACTGCAGGTAACTTATGAAGGAACAGATAAAGTGAAGCAAACTAGGATAGATATTCGTGTCTCTCAATATGAACAGTTTAAAATACTTCCTAACGAAAATATAACTCAAATGTATAATAGATTTTCGAGCATAGTAGTTGGTCTAAGTGCCTTTGGCAAAAATCTCTCTGATGAGGAAACTGTGAGAAAAATACTTAGGTTTTTAACTATTTCATGGACCCCTAAAGTAACTGCTATTAAAGAAGCCCATGACTTAACCAAACTTTCTATTGATAACTTAAGAGGTTCCCTCATGGCACATGAAATTAATATGGAGCGACTATCTGAAAGCTTATTAAAGAAAAAATGTACTAATGCTCTTAAAGTGGCAGCTGCTCCTTCCACTTCGTCTTCTAGCTCAAAAATTACAGGATCTGAAGACAGTGATGTTGATGAAGTACTATCCAAACTTCAGAAGATTTTAAATAAGAAGCAAAATGGGTCAAGAAGGATCCAAAGGAAAGAGAAAAAGGAGAAAGAACCAGTCTGTTATGAATGCAGAAAACCCGGACATTTGAGACCAGACTGTCCAAGACTCAAAAAGACTGGTCAAACCGAAAAGTCCAAGAAGCAGCACAAGAAGTTCAAAAGAAAAGCCATGGCAGCGGCTTGGGAAATGAAGAGGCCACAAGCTCAGAATCATCAAGCTCAGAGTCGGAGAAAGAGCAGGTGAGTCTAGCCCTCATGGTAGGACTAGATGAGGTACATTCTGACCCATTTTTTGATTCATGCACTGATTCAGGGTCAGAGTCCGAAGACTTAGAAGAAGTCTTTAATGAACTATATGAAAAACATAAGGGTGTTGTAAAAGAATTAAAAAATCTGAAAAACAACACTATTTGCTTGGAAAACACTAATTCTGATCTTAAATCAGAAATGGAACAATTAGAAGAACAATTAACAGAATGTAAAGATAACAATTATCTTTTAAATGAAGATTTAAAAAGTAGAATAATGAGAATTAGAGTTAGAAGAAAAATTGAAAACTCTAACTGAAGAAAATCTGTATTTAAAAGAATCAGTTAGAAATTAACTAAAGGAAAAACATCTTTAGCCCTATGCTTAAACGGATCAAAATCTAGAAATAACAAACAAGGGCTTGGTTACATACCTCCTGAAAAAGAAAACAAGTCATAATTCCTGAAAAATATCCATTACCAAAATTTGTAAAAAACCCACATGCCTCAGAAAAGGCCCTTGAAATGAACAAGCCTTATTAAAAGAAAAAGGTTTCTAAAAATTGTGTTCTAAACAAACATCACAAGCCAATAAGAACTACAAAATAGATTACATTCATTGTTGTTCTCATTGCAATAAATTAGGACACACTGTGAATACCTGCACAATAAGGCACCTAGTTTGGATTCCGAAAGGATACTTTTATGCATCTAACCATCAAGGACCCAAAAGATTTGGGTACCTATTCTGAATAAGTTGTTTGCAGGATAGCCTTGGAGCATCAGAATCAAAGGATGCTCAAGGCACTGATGACTGCCAGCTCTTCATTCAATTTTATCTGAAAAGGGAGTAGTCTCAATATTGAATTTGTACATTGCTACTAATAATGTTTGCAAGTTTCTTTTAAGATGTATACAGATAAAAATCTTGAAGACTTGACAAACAACATGTATAAGGTCAAGAGCAACAAGATCTGACTTGCCTCACATTAAGGGGGAGTCTCATGCTCACGGGGAGCCGTCACTAAGGGGGAGTTATTCATTAAAAGTCTATTATTGTTGAACCCCTCAATGGTAATAAATTCTCTCAAAGGGGGAGAATATGCATGGTAAGATCCTTCCTTTTTGGTTAGTGACAAAAATGGGGAGAGTATGTATGTTATGTGAATTTTCTACATTTTCTATGCTTAAGTATTTTTGCCAGAAAATTCTCATAAATTTTGTCATCACCAAAAAGGGGGAGATTGTTGAACCACTCTCTGTTTGTCCTTGTATTTTGGTGATAACAAAATTTATGAGTACTTAAATTAAATATCATGTTTCATCTGTGTCGCATCAATCTCATAACAAATTGATAAATCTCACATCGATTTGATAAATGAGTAGAATGATTCATACATTGATTCGATAGCTATAACGATTTGATTTGGCGCACTAAAATGATAAAATCGATGTCTAATCTATATATATCGATTTCAGTTCAAGTGCCAAATTAATAAGTGCTACACGATTTGGTTGCATAACGATTTGATAAGTCTCACATAGATTCGATCGCCAGAACGATTTGGTTGCACATCGATTTGCTTGCCATAACATTTGATAAGTGAAACAACGACTTGATCATCATATCAATTTGCTTTCACTTAAATGACGATGTGTTCATCATAATGATTTGATAAGTAACTTAAACAACGATTCACTTCAATTTAAACATCGATTGTTTAAAGTGCTTTTTGGCGCCAAATGAAAAGTCAAATATTTTCTGACAGTAAAAGCTGCATGCATATTTCAGAGTCTTGTCAGAAAAAGATATGAACTACTATTTTTATCATGTTAGCAGAAACACAGTGGTATGCATCGTTTATCATAAACACTCTTTTTTGCTAACACTCTCTTCTATGCTTACAGACCTCGAAGACCACTAGAGGTTGATTATGACAAATGAAGAGCAACGACTAGAACTCTAACGGATCTCTTCTATGGATCCATTCAAAAGCTGCTCATATAAAAGATGAAGCATGGTTGAAGAAAAATAGAGAGCCTTCCTGAAGATCATTCAAGTAGTGTACATCCAGTGAAGAACCAAAACTCCATATACACTCAGAGAGAGAGAAAGAGCCTGAGCTAAAGAAGAAGCGATCAAAAGCGTCTCAAGCATTCAAGCCTTCTTCAAGTTTCTTCTCTCTCTTCATTCTCTCTCTGCACTCATTGTAAATTTGGGGGAGAGTCCTTGACTGTGAGCTAGTTCTTAGTGTTCATCTTGTAATAGCTCTCAGTCTGATCTTTCATTTCTAAGAAAGATTTTTGTCCAGCTGTAGGATTGTATACAGTGTAGAACCTAGCTAGGGGTTTGTGTCTAGTAGAATCGCACTGGGGTTTGTACCAGGAGGTTGGCTTCTTTGCCTGTAAGAGAAGTGGGCTGCCTTCTTGCCCGGGAAAGAGAAGAATACCAGTTGGGGTGATGGGTGTTGTAGTGTCCTTGAGGGGGACTGTACCCTTGGTTAGTGAAATCCTAAGAGGTTGTTTGGGGACTGGACGTAGGACTTCCATGTGGGAGGGCCGAACCAGGATAATTCCTTGTCTCATTTGTGTGATTGTTCATTTGCTTCCGCACTGCTACTCTTTATCACACTAAACTAACCAAACTTTCAAGTGTTAATTTTCTGTGTTTAAGTTTCTATTTCAGATTTCAGAAAAACCTATTCACCCCCCCCTCTAGGTTAACTTGCTGCTGTACCAAAAGGGCCAACAGAAGTTACCAGTTATCTTCCAGATTATAAAACATATGTTAATTATATATTTGATAAAAAAGGGAAAGTGTAGACCATAGAAACGTGACTAAATCCAATAGTGGATTCCAAATCTGATCCCTAGAACTAAATGAAATAGGAAGATCTGTTACGGAAATGATTCCTATGGAAGTTCTAGAACATAATAGGACTCCTACCAAGAGTTAGACAACTGCAAACTCGTAGATTTAACCATCATTAGACTTCCATATTAATCCAAATTCGTGCCCATCGAGAGAGAGTTTCTAAAGGTTTCCCACTCCAATTGGGACGGGAATCCTCCAGGCACGGAAGGTTCAGCTTAAACTACAACTCTACTTTCTAGACAATAGGACTCCTGACAACCTAATCTATAAATACTCGTCATTAGCCCTTGGGGCGAGTTACCAACTTGCTAAAGGATTTGCGAGGAATGCCTAGAGCACCAGAGAAGGAGAAGAT
>JACBKR010000849.1:0-49365 GCA_014218235.1 Colocasia esculenta
TGGGACCGACATAAGGTGGAATGTCCTCCTGGAAAGCAGAGTAAGCTCTCTTCATGACTGCAAGAGAGAAAAAGCAAAGAGAATTTGAGAGAGAGAGAGAGCTGCGGGATTAGGACCCTAAGCACCCCTATTTATAGAGCTCTAGGGAGGGGTAACCCATCCTAATCCTGTCACTAAGCATCAGGATAAGATTAGGAGGTTTAGGAGTCCTATTGGGAGTCCAGGAGTCTTAGGATAAAGGTAAACACAAGTTTTTTGCATTTTTTTGGGGCTCTGTTGGTGTCGCGACGCGGCGATATGCCGCATCCAGGTGGCGACATGGCGGCGTGTCACGACTATGTCACGACCTCCAGGGGTGTCGCCTTTTTATCTGAAGTGTTTCTCTTGTGTTTGTGAAAAGTTTGTTTCCTTATTCGATTGTCTGTATCTATATATGCATTGTTATTGTGCTTATTATTTTGTTCAATCAAAAAATAAAACAAAACAAAATAAATAAAAAAAATCACAAAATCACAAAAGAAAGAACATCATGATGATCAGTCTGTCCCCATGTAACTTTAATTAATTACTTTTACATAAATAATTTTTGATGATTAACAAAACCAAACACGAGTTTTATCAATATATCTAATGATTTTCTTTTAAGTCTTAAGTACAGAAAAAAATACCAAGGTCAACAAGCCAACAAAAGGTATGCATTACTTCTCTGAAGCTTTGATCTCCTCATCATATTATTTTTCTAAGTCCAGAACGATTTCCTTATAAGCATAACGATTTCTAAGTATTATGATCGATTTCCTTTCTGATCGGAAAGTCATGATGTTTCAAACAAATCGTACCGTAACGACTTGCTTGTCCTAACGACTTCATAAGTCATCGTAACGACTCCTTTAGAACTCGTAACGACTTGCTTGTCATAACGACTTCATAAGTCATCGTAACGATTCCTTTAGAACTCGTAACGACTTGCTTGTCCTAACGACTTCATAAGTCATCGTAACGATTCCTTTAGAACTCGTAACGACTTGCTTGTCATAACGACTTCATAAGTGATTTCATATCGATTTCTTCAGAAACTCAACAACTTGCATCTTATAACGATTTGTTAAGTGTTTCATATCGATTTCTTCAGAAACTCAACGACTTGCATCTTATAACGATTTGTTAAGTGATTTCATATCGATTTCTTCAGAAACTCAACGACTTGCATCTTATAACGATTTGTTAAGTGATTTCATATCGATTTCTTCAGAAACTCAACGACTTGCACCTTATAACGATTTGTTAAGTGATTTCATATCGATTTCTTCAGAAACTCAACGACTTACATCTCATAACGATTTTCATCTTAAAGCGTTGAATAGTCAAAGTCCACGTAGACATCTCTCTGACGCTTTTGCATTTATGAGATCTGAACATATCTCTGCATGCATGCAGACCATATTATCCTTTATTATGCCTACTCTGATAACGTCCTTTAGACTTAAGCTATTTGGCATTACTATTTTCTTGACTATTGCTACTGACGTTGACTGACATCAGAGACAGCTTATCTGTCTGCTATTTGAGATTGACATCTGTGCAGACCTCTGAACTAGCTTCATGGTAAAACATTAAACAAATAGAAGCCATCGGATATCTTTGAAGATCTCATCTCTTTGCGTGCTCAAGTAATCAAAAGACTGTTGACAGGAAGCTTCCAAGACTCCGGATGTTATTCAGTCTAACAACTACTCAAAAGAGAGACAACAGACACATCAACGTCTAGATTTCAAATTGAAGATATATATACAAGTCAGAAGAACAGAAGGAAAGATCGTTCAGAAAAGCATTCAAATTCTTCTGAAGAAAGTTTTAGAGCAGAAAACTTCATTCCTCTAGCTTTTGCTCTTTTGCTCTCTACTAGCTAGTGATAGATCATTTGAAGAGAGCTTGTGTAGTTCTGAGAGTGAGCCTAGATTTAGATTCTTTGCTCTCAGTGTTAGGTCCTTCAGATCATTGCGTGTTGCAGTTTGATCTAGGGGCTTGTCTTTCAAACCTCTCTTTGTGGTGTTCCCTTCGGGTGTGAAGGAAGACCTGGTGGTATCCACGGTGTTGTTCCCTTCGGGTGAAGGAAGACCTGGTGGTATCCAGGGTGTTGTTCCCTTCTGGGTGAAGGAAGACCTGGTGGTATCCAGGGTGTTGTTCCCTTCTGGTGTGAAGGAAGACTGGTGGTATCCAGGGTGTTGTTCCCTTCGAGTGTGAAGGAAGACCAGCTGAGCTGGGTGTTGTAGCGTCCTAGGGGGACTGTACCCTAGTTAGTGAAATCCTGAGTTGTTGCTCAGGGACTGGGGTAGGACTCCTAAGGAGAGGAGGTCCGAACCAGGATAATCCTTGTGTTGTGTGACTGTCTCTTTGTGTGATTGTTATTTAAACTAACTGTCACTAACCTATTTTGAAGAACGTTTGCGTGATTGTTTTTGAGTTACAGGTATCTTCTAGATTAATTTTTTAAAGACCCATTCACCCCCCCCCTCTGGGCTCGTCAACTGGGCAACAAGTGGTATCAGAGCGAGTCTCTTCGACAAAGAAGGATCCAACGATCTGAAGAGTAAAGATCCATGGCAGCCCAAGGTAACTTTGAAGGTCAGTCTGTCAACCGACCCCCTCTCTTCGATGGTGAAGATTATCCTTACTGGAAGACCAGAATGGAATACTTCTACAAGGGCACGACTATCAAATTTGGTCCATAGTAGAAGAAGGTGATCTGTTAGTCACAAATGAGAAAGCACAATGGACAGATGATGATAGGAAGAAGATTTCCCTAAATTGCAAAGCAAAGCCATCCTATGCTGTGCTCTAAGTAAGAAGGAATTCAACAGAGTTCAGCCTGCAAATCCTCAATGGAAATGTGGGAAAAGCTCAGGATTACTTATGAAGGCACAGACAAAGTAAAAGAAACAAGAATCGATATTCTTGTCACTCAATATGAAAGATTTCAGATGCAATCAAGTGAGTCCATAACTCAAATGTTCAGCCGGTTCACTGACATCACAAATGGACTGGCTAGCCTGGGGAAAGTTTATGAGATGGGGGATATGGTAAGAAAGATACTCAGATCCTTACCGTCCTCATGCACTCCAAAGTCATAGCAATAGAAGAAGCTAATGACCTAAAGAGAATGTCTGTAGAAAAGCTCATTGGGTCCCTCATGGCCCATGAGATCAATATGGAAAGGCTAGGAGAGTCCTCTAGCAGAAAGAAGCACTCCAACGCCTTAAAAGCTGAAGAAGATTCACCAGATACAAGTTCAGCGGAAAGCGAAAGTAATGGAGACAGCGAGAATGAGGAAGCTATGCTATCTAGAAGATTGCAGCGAATTTTGGCTAAAAAGAAGAAATTCAAATCTGGTGGAAGGCACTTCAAAACGAATAAGGACTTCAAGAATCCAGATGGAAAAGAAATAAAGAAAGGAGAACCCATCTGCTATGAATGCAAGAAGCCAGGACACATCAAAGCTGAGTGTCCAAAATTCAAGAAGTCGGAATTCAGAAAGAAAGACAGCTCCAAGAAGTTCAGAAAATAAAAAAGAAAGCGATGGCAGCAGCATGGGAAAACAGTAGCGACTCAGACAGTGAGTCAAGCTCATGCAGTGATGAAGAAAAAGCCAACTTGGCCTTCATGGCAAATACTGAAGATAAGGTTAACCCTCGAGCATCCAAATGGTATTTGGATAGGGTGCTCAAGACACATGTCAGGAAACTAGAAGTTGTTCTCTCATCTCCAAGCTGAAGATGGAACAGTTAGTTACTTATGGAAGGGGGAAGGGAACCGTGATAGGCAGTGGCTCTGTGAATAACAAGGGAAAAACAGTCATAGAAGATGTGCTATTAGTCAAGGGATTAAGCACAACCTCATCAGCATTAGCCAGCTGTGCGACAGAGGCCATCAGATCAAGTTTCAAGAGTCAAAATGCAGCATATTGAAGGATGGAACAGTCATCTTTGAAGCTAATAGAGAAAAGAATTTGTATGTGATCTATCTTGAGGAACTCAAGGTTCAAAATGTTTGCCTGGCAGCAAATAAAGATAAATCCACAGAATTGTGGCACAGACAACTTGGACATTGCAGCATAGATGGCATGAGAAAATGCTAAAGAAGAATCTTGTGGAAGGTCTACCTAAGGTTAGTACAAAATTGGATGGTGTATGTAAACCTTGTGCTAAGGGAAAGCACACCAAAGGGTCCTTCAAGTCAAAGACAGTGGTAACCACCTCAAAACCCTTGGAGCTCCTTCATATGGATCTATTTGGGCCAATGAGGACTACCAGTCTTGGAGGAAAGAATTTCGGATTTGTCATAGTTGATGACTACTCAAGATTCACATGGGTATCATTCCTAGAACACAAGATGACACTTTTGAAAGTTTTGTCAGCTTCAGTAAGAAAGTTCAGAAAGATCAGAAGTTCAGCATTGTGTCTATCAGATCAGATCATGGTGGTGAATTTCAAAATAAAAAGTTTGCTAGATTTTGTGATGATCAGGGAATTGAGCATAATTTCTCAGCACCAAGGACACCTCAACAAAATGGCATTGCTGAGAGGAAGAACAGAACCCTATTGGATATGGCAAGAACTATGCTCTCAGAATATGATCTGCCAAGATACTTTTGGGCTGAAGCAGTCAATACAGCAAGCTATATTTCAACCGAGTGATGATCAGGCCAATCCTAAAGAAGACTGCATATGAACTCATTCAAGGAAAGAAGCCAAATATCAGCCACTTCAGGACTTTTGGATGTCCTTGCTTCATTCACAACAATGGAAAAAGGGACATTGGTAAGTGGATGCCAAATCAGATGAAGGCATCTTTATGGGGTACATCTCTAAACCCAAAGGCTATAGAGTATTTAACAAACGTACTTTATTGATTGAACAGTCTGTACATATTATTTTTGATGAAACTAACCCCTCCTTAAGAAAGGAAGTAGACAGTGACAATGATGATGCAGATGAACTGTCCAAGAAACTAAAAGATACATCAATTGAGGACAAGAATGATCCACCTCTGGAAGAATTGCAACAAGAAGAAGTCACTCATGAAAACCTTCCAAAGGAATGGAGATACAAGAAAGATCACCCACTTGAGAATATATTGGTGATCCATCCATAGGGGTAAGAACAAGAGGTAATGTTATTCCTTGTGATTACCTAGCTTTTGTTTCTCAAATAGAGCCTAGGACAGTCAATGAAGCTCTCTCTGATGAATCTTGGATAGTAGCCATGCAAGATGAATTAAATCAATTCAGAGAAACCAATTATGGTCACTTGTTCCTAGACCATCAGACCATCCAGTCATTGGCACCAAATGGGTGTTCAGAAATAAACTGGATGAAACTGTTGCAATCTTAAGAAACAAGGCCAGATTGGTAGCTCAAGGCTATTCTCAAGAGGAAGGCATAGATTTCGATGAAACCTATGCACCTGTAGCTAGACTTGAGGCCATTAGAATATTACTTGCATATGCATCTGCTTTGAACTTGACACTATTTCAAATGGATGTTAAATCCGCCTTTTTAAATGGATTTATAAAAGAAGAAGTTTATGTGGAGCAACCTCCGGGTTTTGATGACACAGAATTTCCCAATCATGTCTTCAAACTTCACAAGGCATTATATGGTTTTAAGCAAGCACCTAGAGCCTGGTATGAAAGGCTTAGTTCTTTTCTTTTAAATCATGGGTTCAGTAGAGGTCAAGTAGATAGTACTCTCTTTATAAAGTCAAAAGTCAAACACATCCTATTAGTTCAAATCTATGTAGATGATATCATTTTTGGTTCTACTGATGAATCTCTCTGCAAGTATTTTGAAAAGTTAATGCAGGGAGAATTTAAAATGAGTATGATGGGAGAACTAAACTATTTCCTTGGTCTTCAAATCAAACAAGGAAAGGAAGGAACACACATCTGTCAAGCAAAGTACACAAAAGAACTATTGAAGAAATTTGGATTCGAAAATACCAAGCCACTGTCAACGCCAATGAGTACATCAACAAGAATGGACAGTGACAAAGATGGTAAGAAAGTAGATCAAAAGGTCTACAGAGGTATGATAGGTTCACTCCTTTATTTAACAGCTAGTAGACCTGATATTCTATTTAGTGTATGCATGTGTGCTAGATATCAGGCAGATCCTAAAGAATCACATTTAATTTCTGTGAAAAGAATATTTAGATATTTAGCAAGATCTCATGACTTAGGTCTATGGTATCCAAGACATTGTGAAATTAGCCTAGTCGGTTACTCTGATGCTGACTATGCTGGATGCAAATTAGATAGAAAAAGCACCAGTGTGGTTGTCAATTTCTTGCAGGATGTTTAATATCTTGGTCTTCAAAGAAACAAAATTCAGTAGCACTATCTACTGCTGAAGGTGAGTACGTAGCTGCTGGAAATTGTTGTACACAACTTTTATGGATAAAGCAACAACTTGAAGACTTCGGTTTAAATATCAAATCAATCCCTTTGCTGTGCGACAACACCAGTGCCATTAATCTCACCAAGAATCCAGTCCAGCACTCAAGGACCAAACATATTGAGGTTAGATATCATTTTATTCGTGATCATGTTGCAAATGGAAATATTGAAATATCCTTTATTGATACAAATGACCAATTAGCAGACATTTTCACAAAAGCCTTACCTGAAGAGAGATTTACATCTCTTAGAAGGGAATTAGGCATGTGCAATTTGTGATAAAAGCCTTGCTTACAAGTGCCACATTAAAGTTCAGAATTAAAGTAATTTTTCCCTCCATGGCGATAAGCAAAAGAAATTCAAACGGTAGTGTTGTAACCGCTCTCTCATTGAAGTCCATGAATAGTCAAAACCTTTTGTCGTTTTCCACCGCCTTTTGGCGCCTCACTTTCCACGTAGCATTAATTTATTCATAAAATCAATGACAGAACGATTCGTATCTCATCGTCTACCTTTTCCCCTCTTTCATCCTGTCGCATGAGCCGATGCCCTAGCGACTCAACACCATCCTCTGCAAGTTTGAAGCTCTCTTCTTCCTCCCACGAAATTTCTTGAGGATTCCTTCTCGTCTCCTTCCTTCACAGCCCCTCAGAACTTTTCCCACCTGAATCTATGGCCGCACCAGTTATCGCCGGCAGTTTGGGTGGCTACAGCACCGAGTTCCTCACTCCTGAGCAGCAGGAGAGGTTTACTTTTGTGAAGACAAAGCTCTGCGCGATAAAGCAGTAGATGTCGCTAATCTGAGCAAAAGTGGAATGAGCAGCGTAGTAGAGTTGATCAATCAGATGCAGTGGACAGAAATTACCACCTTTTTAGAGGTTAGTTATCCAGATTTGGTAAAAGCCTTCTTCGTGTGCTTGAGAACAGAGGAAGATGGGTCTCTAGTTTCTTCAGTAAAGGGAACCATGATTAGGATAGACTCTAAGTTGCTGAAAATTTTGTTCAATGCAAAGTCTTCCGGATTTAGTGGGGTTCACACCGTGGACGCCCAAGTGAAGGTTTGGGAATTATCGGGCCAGGATTCAAGCTGAGGGACGGCAAGATCGATATAAATCAACTATATGCCTTCAATCGCCTCCTTCATTTTATTATCTGTCAAATCTTAGTTCCCAGGAGTGCAACTTTTTCATCTTGCACAAAGGCCGACTCAGACATGATGTACTGGGCCATTCAGAATAAGGAGATAATATGGCCGCAGTGATGATGGAAAGAATGAAATTTGCCAGAGATCAGATTTGGGACACCAAAGTAAGTTCAATGTGTCCCTGCCTTATGCCCACCTACTTACCAAGATATTCAAACACTTCGGTGTTGATCTTTCTGGGGCAGTTGTAGAGAAAATGGGGCAAGCAATCAGGTCCAGGAACCTGAGAAGAGTGGGTTCTCTGTGGAAAATGGTCTGGTTCAAGCTTCAGTTGCTGAAGGCGAAGCCATCATTGACGACACCTCAGTTGTTTCAGGAGATGGGATCAGTGGATATGATTCCAGATTTGCCAGTGGAGTCTATTTCAGCTCCAGCAGTTGGAGCAGCAGAATCTTCAGGCCCCTCCATTGCAGAAGTTCAGTCTGAAAGAGCAGTAGAAGAAGAAAGAGCAGTAGAAGAAGAAAGAGCATCTGTAGAAGCTTCAGGATTTCCACAAGAATCAGTTCAAATTCTTGCAGAAAGGAGAATTGAGGATATTCTCCCAGAGGACATTATTCCATTGAGGACCCATTACCCTCAACTTTAGTTGCATCTATTCTGGCAGACATCATTGATTTGATTCCCTTCACCTCAATTACTCCAGAATCCAGTGGCAAAGTTGCAGAAGAGTCTGTGGCATCAGGCCACATTGATGTTCAAATGGAAGATGTGTCAGTGAATTAGAGCACCCAGCTGTTCAGGGTGCCTCTGTAATGGCAGATGCTCCCATTCAGGGGGAGCCAGTTTCAAATGAAGAAGATGTTCTCATTGAGGGGGAGCAATCAAAAGAAGGTTCAGAAGAAGCAGCTCCAGATGTTGATCAGGTTGAAAAGCATGGAGATTCTCCAATTTGGATGGCAGAGAAGGGGAGACTGCAAGCTCTTCGAGCTCAGATGATGATCAACCTCCTCCAGTAAAGGAAGCAAGGAGAAAGGAAAAGAAGTTGACTCTGAAGTTCCTCTCCTGGCTGATTCTCCTTTTGAGAGGCAGGTCAAGCAGAAAATTGTCATAAACTTGAAGCCAGTGATTGAAATGCTGAATGTTCAAGGTGAGCTATTATGTACTCTCCAGTCAGATGTAAACTCTATATTTCTGAGCCAAGCTTCAGCCAACAAAGAATTGGGGCAAATCAGAAATGTTATGAATGGTTTAACAAGGAAATGAGCAGCATGAAAGGCATGCTCTCAGATATTCTCAAGGCAGTTGGAGTTCAAGCTCCTCCTCCACCAGAAGCAGCAGCTCCACCAGAAGCAGAAGCAGCACCAGAAGCAGCACCAGAAGCAGCAGCAGCACCAGAAGCAGTAGCAGGACCAGAAGAAGTATGGCCAACAGGGCCAGCTGTTCAGGTTGCAAGGCCATCAGGGCCAATGGAGAATGTGTCTGTGCAGATAGAGGCAGAAGAGTTCCTGGCACCGAAGCCCCCAGCTCCCTCTTCCCCCTCTCACACACCTATTCCTCCAACTCCACCCTCAGTTCCTACAGCACCTCCTGCTCCTCAAACATTCAAGAAGCCTCAATCTAGACCAATTTCTTCTCCTACACCATTTCAGTCCACCTCATCTCCTGCTTCATCTACTTCCATTCCTTCTCCTTCTCCTATACATGAGGCCCTTCCAGCATCCTCAGCTGGAGCATCCTCCTCCTCCTCTGGTCCCTCCCTTGGACCAATGGATGACTTTCCAACTACTTCTCACTCTTTTCTTCATCCTACTCCTCCACCCTCTTTCATCACTATCATACCTGAAAGAGCTCAACTCAACTCTCCCTTTATGGCAAAGATAAAGGATGAGTTTGAGGAAGGGATCCTCAGGTCTGTGTTGAAAGTTGGGGATCATATACACAGGGCAGACCCTTCTAGTCCTGCCCCCAAGAAAAGAACCTTTCTTCGACCTCTCCTCTTCTTCCTCTGATCCCAAATTCCCCCCTTTGTGGTTTTCTCTCACAGTGAACAACAAACATAACTCACTGTATAGGGAATACCTCTCCAAAGTTGCTTTTGCCACCATTATAACCATCCTTTTCAAAATCTCACAGATCATCTGAACACCATTCTCTACCCTACACTTCTCTTTCCAAATCCGAAAAGTCCAAAATCTTCTCTCTTGCTCACTCCAAATCTGAAGAGCAGTGGGGCAAAGGTCACAAGGATCTTCTCAAGAAGTTCATTCTTGCCAGATCTGCCAGATTTCCTCCAAGGGACCACTCCTTGACTCTATCTGAGTGGTTCAGGATGTATCACCAAGAACGCTGGGCACCCTTCATTCAATCAGAAATAAAAATGATCAGGCACTTCATGCTATTCAACAACTATAGATATGTTCATAGGCTTCCAGAAGTTCAGCTCTGTCAGTTCAGAAAGGCCATTTCAGCTTTGACCCCGAGTATCTCTCACACTTCAGATGTTCAGGTAGATTTTGCTACCCTTCCATACCTGAGGAGATAGCCCTTCCTCAAATTCACTTTCTAGTTATGGAATCCTCTGTAGGATCCATTATCTTTGAACGTTTCGCCAGAGTAATGGGCAGAATTAAAGTGCAGAAAGGCTACCTGGTTGCCTTTACTAGATTCCTTTTTAGGGAATATCACCAGGGGCATGTCAGTGCTAAAGTTCTAGCCCCTATTCTGTCTGAATGTGAAAGGCTCTCATCTTCTGAATGGTCCAAGTTCTAACCTTTGTCAGCTCAGCAGTTGTTTGAACTCAATGAAGCTCAGGCCAGGGAAGGCAAACCCGCCATCTCTCCAGCCACCTCCTAGATATAACTCCATTCATCTGGTTGATGACCCTCTCAAGGTCTGGGAGGAAAGATACAAAGTGTATGTGGCTATGATCAAAGCTCTCAGAGACAAACACAACCACTACCCTGTCACCATGGACCAATTCCTCACCTGTGCCAGCTTTGGCGCTCGTCGGTTTCTCAGATGAGCATGGACAAGAATGCATATGCTGATCTTCTCTATCAGCAACTAGATCTTCATCTCAAACGGATGGCTTCCACCATGGGACCATCTTACTCTTTGTCTTTTGGGGTGTTTAAAACTCTTTTTGAAGAACAGGAAGCTCAGCATGGGAACCATCTCCCACTTTGCCTCTCTGTTGTCTCCTGCCTTCTATTTACCTGTACCTCCCCAAAGTTAATGCTATGACTTTCTGTGCATTCTCTATCTCTCTCTTCTGTCTTTGTCGAAGATTATCTTTTTGCTTAATGACAAAAAGGGGGAGAAAAACTTATGTCTGATACATCTATTTTTTTTGCATACTTATTGTTAAGTTTTGTCATCACCAAAAAGGGGGAGATTGATGATCAGTCTGTCCCCATGTAACTTTAATTAATTACATTCACATAAATAATTTTTGATGATTAACAAAACCAAACACGAGTTTATCAATTATATCTAATGATTTTCTTTTAAGTCTTAAGTACAGAAAAAATACCAAGGTCAAACAAGCCAACAAAAGGTATGCATTACTTCTCTGAAGCTTTGATCTCCTCATCATATTATTTCTCTAAGTCCAGAACGATTTCCTTATAAGCATAACGATTTCTTAAGTATTATGATCGATTTCCTTTCTGATCGGAAAGTCATGATGTTTCAAACAAATCGATACCGTAACGACTTGCTTGTCCTAACGACTTCATAAATCATCGTAACAACTCCTTTAGAACTCGTAACGACTTGCTTGTCATAACGACTTCATAAGTCATCGTAACGATTCCTTTAGAACTCGTAACGACTTGCTTGTCCTAACGACTTCATAAGTCATCGTAACGATTCCTTTAGAACACGTAACGACTTGCTTGTCATAACGACTTCATAAGTGATTCCATATCGATTTCTTCAGAAACTCAACGACTTGCATCTTATAACGATTTGTTAAGTGATTTCATATCGATTTCTTCAGAAACTCAACGACTTGCATCTTATAACGATTTGTTAAGTGATTTCATATCCATTTCTTCAGAAACTCAACGACTTGCATCTTATACGATTTGTTAAGTGATTTCATATCGATTTCTTCAGAACTCAACGACTTGCACCTATAACGATTTGTTAAGTGATTTCATATCGATTTCTTCAGAAACTCAACGACTTACATCTCATAACGATTTGCATCTTAAAAGCGTTGAATAGTCAAAGTCCACGTAGACATCTCTCTGACGCTTTTGCATTTATGAGATCTGAACATATCTCTGCATGCATGCAGACCATATTATCCTTTATCGTGCCTACTCTGATAACGTCCTTTAGACTTAAGCTATTTGGCATTACTATTTTCTTGACTATTGCTTCTGATGTGGACTGACATCAGAGACAGCTTATCTGTCTGCTATTTGAGATTGACATCTGTGCAGACCTCTGAACTAGCTTCATGGTACAACGTTAAACAAATAGAAGCCATCAGATATCTTTGAAGATCTCATCTCTTTGCGTGCTCAAGTAATCAAAAGACTGTTGACAGGAAGCTTCCAAGACTCCAGATGTCATTCAGTCTAACGACTACTCAAAAGAGAGACAATGGACACTTCAACGTCTAGATTTCAAATTGAAGATATATATACAAGTTAGAAGAACAGAAGGAAAGATCGTTCAAGAAAAGCATTCAAATTCTTCTGAAGAAAGTTTTTAGAGCAAAAAACTTCATTCCTCTTAGCTTTTGCTCTTTTGCTCTCTACTAGCTAGTGAAAGATCATTTGAAGAGAGCTTGTGTAGTTCTAAGAGTGAGCCTAGATTTAGATTCTTTGCTCTCAGTGTTAGGTCCTTCAGATCATTGCGTGTTGCAGTTTGATCTAGGGGCTTGTCTTTCAAACCTCTCTTTGTGGTGTTCCCTTCGGGTGTGAAGGAAGACCTGGTGGTATCCAGGGTGTTGTTCCCTTCGGGTGTGAAGGAAGACCTGGTGGTATCCAGGGTGTTGTTCCCTTCTAGTGTGAAGGAAGACCTGGTGGTATCCAGGGTGTTGTTCCCTTCTGGTGTGAAGGAAGACCTGGTGGTATCCAGGGTGTTGTTCCCTTCAAGTGTGAAGGAAGACCAGCTGAGCTGGGTGTTGTAGCGTCCTTACGGGGACTGTACCCTAGTTAGTGAAATCCTGAGTTGTTGCTCAGGGACTGGACGTAGGACTCCTAAGGAGGGGAGGTCCGAACCAGGATAATCCTTGTGTTGTGTGACTGTCTTCTTTGTGTGATTGTTATTTTAAACTAACTGTCACTAACCTATTTCGAAGAACGTTTGTGTGATTGTTTTTGAGTTACAGGTATCTTCTAGATTAATTTTTTAAAGACCCATTCACCCCCCCTCTGGGCTCGTCAACTGGGCACACATCACAGGTAAGTCAGGTAATGTATTTCTACCCCTGCTCTTCGCATTACGATATGGTATTTATTTATTATATCGCTTCGAGGACCGGCTGGTTCTCAATGTGCTGTGGGATTTGAGTTCCCCTTTACCAAAAACAATGATAATCTTGGTGCACATTGTAAATCGTTGGATAGGCCGTTAGGTTGGGTAAGTTCGGGGACGATGGATTCAGGCCTACACTGCGGTTGTAGGTAGTTTCTTGACCCGCTCTTACTTCGGCTTAGCATTATTATCCTTGATCTATTTTCTATTTTCTCTTTTCTTTGCATTCGTTTTGATGATTTCTTTTCTTTTAGCCCAGCATGCATCACGTAGGTCTTTGAGCTTTCATAACTCATCCATGGCTAATGGTGAGCCCTTATTTGAGTGCCCAATCATTCTTCATGTTTCAAACAAGAAATCCTATTCCATTCTGAATCGGAAGGTTTGCCTCCGAGCAAGTTACTCTTATCAGTTTGTTAAGAACTTCCCTGTCTGGATTCTCTATCCAATTTTCATCTTACTCCTTTGATCCGCTTTGGTTGCGAACCGCTCCCAGGACAGAGTCATGAGTTACCTGCCTGGCACGCACATGTCCCTCCAAAACAAAACATGTAGGCCAATCGGCTAGGGTACTTCTCAATCGAGAGGTTGATCGTCTTTTTCTTTCTCCTTCTCGTCCAGACTCATGCTTTTCTTTGTATTCTACTCGAGCAATTACTCGGGGCTTTCATGAAGATTCCAGTTGCTTGTTGGTTAGGTCGGGTGTCTCTTTACCTTGACTCCCATTTTTCAGCCCACTCCGCATCATTTCCGCTTCGCCGTCACTTCATGACATCTCCGCTACACTTCCGCTATGCTCCCTTGCAAAGTAGGAGTCAAGGAGGGGCAATCTGTAGACACCCGATTCTGGCTTATAAGTCAAACTACATTTCTTGTTAACTTAGTAAGCCCCTAGTTGGTCACTCACCTTGAGCCCATCATTAGCCTTGCTTTGAGCCCATTAACAGCCCAATTTCCATGAATATCCCATCCATTGTCTTTTAAAAGAATCCATGTGCCTTAAATGCCTATTATTCTCCCATGTGATTGATCAATATTTTGAAGATAATCGACTTCCATTGACGCGACGTATCGTGGCGCCGCGTTCATCCTTTTCGCGCCTCCCTTGGCCGTCGCGATAGCCCATGCATATACATGCACGTGGCTTTATAGTCGCGACAACTAAGGCCACCGCGTTCATTACGGTCGCGTCCCTACGATGCGTCGCGACTTCAGCCGCAGAAACCACCTCCGCAACCACCTCCATATTATCCTCTCATGGCCTTTATCTTAATCCTCTGCAACCTCCCAACCCACCTGAACGCATCTAGGGGATGGGGGACTCTTTGAAACCTCCTTAGGACTCTCACCCACGAGATTAATGAGTGTTATCCTTTCATTAGGGTATTTATCACTTGAAAATGGGATATTTCTCTCTCTTAGTCTATAAAAGCAAGGCCTTTTCTTCAGAGCCAGGAGAGCTCCGTTTTCACCCCGAAGGGCTGCCAAAATTTCCTCTGATCAATACTTAGTCTTGCAGCCCTCCCATTCCCCTCATTCTTCACCTCAACCCTTCACTAAATCATGCTCATTTCACCATCTACAAGGTTTGGAGCTTGAAGAGGCGACCCTTAGAGCTTCTGGACCAAGGGAAGACATCATTGGGCACCAGGAGTCGCCGTATATTCTTCCTCTTCCTCTTCTTCTTCCTTCTTCATGCATTTTTATCACTTTCTTAGATAGCAATCCATTTTCTTTTCCTTTCCTACGTTTTCCATACACCCAAGGGTTTAAAACCACCCCTAGGTCCGTTCCCACCATGCTTCATCTCTTCTTTTCATTTTTGGATGAATATTACACTTAATATGTTCTAACAGGGTGCATTTCCTTATTTTCGTTGTCTTGGAAGGTACTCAAGCTAGTTCTCACGAGGAGCTCTTGTCCTCTGGCCGGCCGGAGGGCAGGAAGAAGGTCCTTCCACACTTCTCCCGCACTGCAGAGAATGCGACCGAGGAAGCGACGACACGCCACCAAAAACGCGCCCCTGCAGGGCGTTGCGAAACCAGCTTCATCGCGACGGGGTTCCCCATCGCGACATCAGGTTAGTATGGTGTTCTCTTCCCCTTTCCTAGATTAGTTAGCCCGTGTTATTTCTATTCTTAGACAACTATCTAGGTGGCGATCACATCCTCTTTTCCATTCTCTTATATTGAATACATGTTTGCATGTATTGGGGGCGCACAATCCCCGTGATTACACGCATGTCCAACAAAACATTTAAAATAGATACTAAAAAGTTAGTTTATCAAACTAACCACTCAAGACCCAAAATAATTTGGGTACCTAAAATTTATTAATATGTTTGCAAGTAAGTCCAAAAGCATCCAAGTGGTACCTGGATAGTGGATACTCTAGACACATGACAGGTGATAAAAGCTTATTTAAGTCAATCAAGTCTAAAGAAGGATCAGTTACCTATGGACACAATGGCGAGGCGACTATTATCGAATGTGGAATAGTAGGCAACATGAACAGGTTTTATAGAAAGTGATGTGTGTCAAAGAACTGAAGCACAATTTGATAAGCATCAGCCAGCTCTGTAACAAAGAACATCAAGTGAAATTCATAGAATCAAAGTGTCAAATCATCAAGAACGAAGAAGTGATTTTTTAAGGGCATAGGGAGAAGTATATATATGTCTTACATCTCGAAGATCTGAGGAATCAAGATGTATGTCGAGTAGCACCAAAAGCACAAATGTAGAATTATGGCACAGAAGGTTGGGTCATGCTAGCTTGGATGTGATCAATAAATTAATCAAAATGACTTAGTGGAAGGATTGCCAAGAATCACATACAAAGTGATAATGTCTGTGAATCATGTGCTAAAGAAAAACATACAAAGAACTCTTTCAAATAAAAAACTACTGTCACCACCACCAAGCTTTGGAGCTAATCCATATGGATCTATTTGGACCTATTTCTACAACAAGCTTTGGAGGAAAGAAGTATGGATTTGTAATAGCTGATGATTACTCAAGGTTCACATGGGTGTCATTCTTAGAACATAAGATGACACATTTCAGGCTTTTGTAAAATTCAGAAAGTTAGTCCAGAAGGATCAGAAGTATAGTATAATTGGATTAAGGTCAGATCATGGAGGAGAATTTTAGAAAAGTGAATTCGTATGGTTTTGTGAAGATCAAGGAATTGAACATAACTTCTCAACATCAAAGACACATCAACAAAAAGGATTTGTTGAAAGAAAGAACAGATAATTACTAGATATGGCAAGAACCATGTTGTTTAATACAACTTGCCAAGACATTTTTGGGCAGAAGCAATTAGCATTGCATGCTACATAGTCAACAGAGCAATGATCAGGCCAATTTTGAAAAGATAGCATATGAACTGTACATGGAAAAGATGCCAAATGTAAGCCACCTCAAGTCTTTTGGATGCAAATGCTTCATTCACAACAATGGTTTCTAAGTTACACTTCTAAGCCTGTGGGATAGAGAGTTTTCAATAAAAAGAACTTTATTAATTGAGCAAACCATACATGTTATATTTGATGAATCGAATCTTTCCTTAAGAAAGGAAATTATTAGTGATGATGAAAGAATGGAAGACCTATCCAAGAAAATGCAGGATATATCTATCAAGGATAGTGAAGATCCACCCCTGGAGGAACTACAATAGAAGGACCCAACCCATGAAGATCTTCTTAGGGAATGGAGATATAAGAAGCATCATCCAAAAGAAAATATCATTGGAGATCCAGATGTAGGGGTAAGAACTAGAGGTAATGTTATTCCCTGTGTTTATTTGACCTTTGTTTCTCAAATTGAGACAATCAATGAGGCACTGACTGATGAATCTTGAATTTTAGTCATGCAAGATGAACTGATTCAGTTCAGGGAAACCAAGTCTAGTCCCTTGTACCTAGGCAATCAGATCATCCTATTATTGGCACCAAATGGGTGTTCAGAAACAAAATAGATGAAGTTGGTGTCATTACTAGAATAAGGCTAGACTAATAGCTCAAGGCTACTCGAAAGAGGAGGGCATAGATTTTGATGAAACCTATGCACCAGTAGCTAGACTCGAGGCCATTCAGATTTTACTAGCATATGTATCTGCATGTGATTTAAATTGTTTCAAATGGATAGGAAATCTACATTTTTAAATGTTTTTATGAAAGAGGAAGTCAACGTTGAACAATGTCCTAGCTTTGAAGACATAGACCATCTTAATCATGTTTTCAAATTGCATGAAGCTTTATATGGTCTGAAACAAGCACCTAGAGTTTTGTATGAAAGACTAAGTGCATTTCTTTTAAGACATGTTTTTACTAGGGCAAAGTAGATAGTACTTTATTTATTAAATCATGCTGTCATAATATCTTAATTGTAAAATTTATGTTGATGATTTCATTATCGAGCTACTGATCAATCTCTTTGCAAGTACTTTGAAGAATTAATGGAGGGAGAATTCGAGATGAGTTTGATAGGGGAGTTGACTTGCTTCCTTGGACTCCAAATCAAACAAGACAATGAGGGAACCCACATCAATCAGACCAAGTACATCAAGGATTTGCTAATGAAGTTTGGTTTTGAACAAGCAAGCATCTAACCACTCTTATGAGCATTTCCACTAGGTTAGACAGTGATCCTTAGGTGAGAAAGTAGTTCAGAAATCTTATAGAGGTAAGATTAGTTCTATACTATACTTAACTACTACTAGACAAGACATTGTATTTAGTGTATGCATGTGTGCTAGGTACTAAGCAGATCCTAAAGAATCTCATTAATTTCAGTCAAAAGGATTTTTAGATATTTAGCACATACATGTGAATTAGATCTATGGTATCCAAGATCATGTAAGATGAACTTAATTGGTTATACTGATGCTGATTATGCTAGATGCAAAGAGGATAGAAAAAGCACCAGTAGTTCCTGTCAATTTCTTGCAGGGTGTTTGATCTCCTGGTCCTCAAGAAGCAGAGCTTTGTGGCTCTGTCAACAACTGAAACTGAATATGTTGTTGTTGGGAGTTGTTGCACTCAACTACTCTGGATTAAACAACAACTGGAGGATTATGGACTAAACATCAAATCTGTACCCCTATTATGTGACAACACCAGTGCCATCAATCTCACAAAGAATCCAATGCAACATTCAAGAACCAAACATATTAAGGTTAAATATCATTTCATTAGAGATCATGTAGCAAATGGTAATATGAGCACTTCATTCATTGTAACATCTCGGCTTTCCGGTTTCTCCGTTTGTGTGTTTGGATGACTGTCCACGAACGCGTCCGGCTTGGGCGACACGTTAGTGTCGCGACAGAGCTGCCCGTCACGACAGTTATCCCTGTTGCGACCGCTAAGTGCGTCGCGTTGTCCTGTCGCGCCCGGTCAACCAGGCGCGACAGGGTTCTGCATTTTGGTCGTCTGACACCTATCAGAAGGGCAGGTGTGTCAAAGCGGGCTGGCTGGTTGTCGCGGCACCACGGATGGGTGTGTTCTGGTCACGGCGTGGTGGCTGTCGCATTACGGTTGGTAACGTGACGCCCCGCCCCGTCGCGTTCTGGGGGCCAAAGGCTAAATGCCTTGGTCGGCTCTCCCTTTCCTTCCTTTTCTTTCCTTCTCCTTCCCTTCCTCCTCTCAGAATAGGGAAGTCTTCCTCCTTCCTTCTCCGGCGGTGGAGCTTGGCAGAGCGGCGGCGGCTCGTGCGGAGCGATGGCGCGGCATCATGGAAGCGAGGAGGTAGCGGCCATGGTGTCGTGAAAACCCCCTTTGGGGGGTTCGGTTCGTCATTCTTGTAGGGATTTCTTGTGCCCATACTTGTTGGGTGGATTGGCAGTCCTTTTAGGTTAATCCATACTTTTATAGCTTTCACCATGCTCCCCTCCCCATGGTTGTGTGTTTTGTAATGTGTGGGCGACCCCGGGATGTAGATTCCCGGCGGTCTGCCTTCCGTCTGATGTCGCGAATGCAGAGTGCGTCGCGACATCAGAGGAGGCGTCGCCCCGGTCAGATGCGACATTATCGCGGCACGGGTGGTTGTCATGATAAGGGTTCTGTCACGACCCGGTTGACCGTCGCGACAAGGTTGTTATCACGACGCTACCTTGTCATGACAAGGTTGTCGCGACCTGGTTTCCTGTCGCGATGTGAGTATTTTTGCGACACGCTTCCCCGACGCGACCTGCCTATCGCGGTTGCCCTACCCGTCACGATGGGATCGCGACAGGCTAGGAGGGCGCGACAAGATTTGGTTTGCCTCGAGTGTTTTCCGCAGTCGCGGTTGGCATGTCAGTGTGTGCCCCACTGTAGGGTTGCCCTTAGGACCTTCTGGTAGGGAACGCGTAGGTTGACTCGCTGCATTCAGTGACCGAAGGTGACACCTTCGTGGTCATGTCCTAGCGGCTGTGCTAGGAGGCCGTGTCTGTCTAATAATCGATTGTCTGTCTGTCAATCGATTATTAGAAGAACGGCGGTTTCTATTCTGTGTGTGGTGTTACGGTTTCTCGGGCCATGCCTTGTGTGTCGGCGTTGGCTGACGGCCCTTCTGGGGGTTTCCAGAAGGGGTGTCATGCGTGCCTGTGCCTGCTGGGCTTGTCTTGGTTACAAGCGAACTGTGCTGTTTCTGTTGGTGGTTGCCATGTCAGTTCTCTTTCTCCCAGTGCTCGGCACTTGAGGGCTTGTCCGCGAGACAGGTTGTTACCATTACCTGGGACCCCCAGCCCCGCGTGTCTGTGTCAGAGGGAGTTTCTCCAGGCGGCAGGCGTGCTCAAGTCTCAGACTTGGAGCAGAAGGGGAAAATGGTGGGGGCAGCGGTGTGAGCCATTTGTAGAGCTCTCTTAGCTGGTCTGGGTCTCCGAGGTGGTTGAGGTGCTCTTCCGGTGGAGACCAGCTAGTCCTTCTCACTACCTCGCTCTGCGTTGGTTCCGGAGCCACGTAGGGAGGTTAGGCATGGGGCCACAGCTCGGCCGGGCTGCGGTGGTTGTGTTTGTTCTTGCTGTGACTCGCTAGCCTCACTCTACCGGGGAGGTTGTAGGTGGGAGTCGGCGGCTAGTGTGCTAGAGGTGTGGACGGTGTGTCCTCCTCTTAGACGCCTGTGGTGGTGGCTTGGTTGTTCTTGCTGTGACATTGCTTCACACGCTGTTTCCGAGCTTGTGTTCTCGTTGACCTGGTTTACACGGTGGTTGTAGCTTAGCCATGTTTCGCTTCCTTAGGCTTGGTTGGTTTGGCCTCATGGGCCGTGCTCAATGGTTTCCGCTCTGCGGGTTCTCTCGGGGTGCCTGTTGCAGACATCCGACTGCTGTTTGGTAACCCGTTCCTTGGTGTCGTCCGTGGTGGCACTGTAGGGTGTAGTTCCCTAACCTCATGGCGTGTCCGAGGTGCAGGGTGGTTCTGCTTGTGGGCCCTCAACCTTGTGGAGGTCTGAGGTGGCCGTGCCTGTGGTGAGATGGTGCTTCTCACACGGTTGCTCGGTGTTTCTCGTGGTTTTGTTGGAGTTCCTACTGCTTTTGTTGGAGTTCCTACTGCTCTGGCTAGTAAGGGACTGGTTATCCCTACTTAGCCTTGTTCGTGAGGCTCACCCCCCTACTCTCTTCAGGTAGGGACTCGCTGTCGCAGGAGTTCGTTGCTGGACGGTCGTGGTGGCGGCTTGTTCGCCGTGCGTTGCCAGCAGTATGAGTTGTGAGCATGAGTGCTCTTTGTATCGTGAGTTGAGAGTGCCTTTTTGCAAGTCCTCGAGGTATGCCCCTTAAGGAATGCACCTTTCTTTCTATACCTGTACTTTTATTTGGGACATATTGTACATATTTCTTTATTAATGTATGAACTTCTTGTTATAGTTATTTGAATTCATTGCTTATCTCACTGGACTAATTCTAACCCTTCGGGTCTTCGGATCCGTGGGTGGCGGCGCGACCTTCGGGGTCCCTGGCGGGGGTCCGGGAGGTTGGGTCATTACAGTGGTATCAGAGCTCAGGGGTCCAACAAGATTTGTAATGGGTAATAACTATGGTTGTCCCAAAGAAAGGTACTAGTACACTGTGGCCCGTCCGTGTAGAGTGCTGTTAGGTGAGCATTTGGTTCTTTGTTGCAGGTGGCTAGCTTTCCAGCAGGGTCCGAGTGTGGGCTGCAGGAGAGTGTTGATGCTGCTGCTGGGTGGCGCGTGCTACGAGCGTGGTTGCTGTTTTCACTCGTGCTGCAGTTGGGTGCGTCCTCGGCCTGCGCGTCTGTGTGGGTGTGTCGCGAAGGCTGAGAGAGCCTGCGTGTGGTGTGGCCTTCACCGATGCCAGGGCTGTTGCCTATGGATTCGGTAGAAGGTAGTTGCCATGTTGGATGTCCCCTTGTTGTTGGGGTGTGTCCTTGATGGATGTACCCCTTGTTGTTGGGGTAGTGTTGTGTTGACTGTGTGTTGGCCTTCTATGCCTATGCGCCGCTATGCGTTGTGCTCTGCTCAATCGGCATCTTTGCTCGACCTTAGCAGATGCTTGTGTGCCATGTTGCACCGCTGGTTGAGCGCTGCGACACCTGGTTGTGGTTGTTGTCGACCTGGTACTGACTGGTTGTGAACTCTGGTGAGGTGCTCTCGGAGTTCTTCTCTATTGGTTCTGGTGGAGGTGAGGTTTCCCCAAAACTGTGCAGTGCTCGTTTCTGGTTGTTACGGCATTGCCCTCTGGGTTGAGGTGCTTCACTTGGCTGCTTGTGTTCTGGTGATGTTTTCCCAGAACTGTTTTGTGTTGTTCTAGTGAGAGTTCTCTCCCTCTGGGACTGCTTCTGTGCTCATTAAAGTCTTCCGTTGTGTTACCTCCTTAGTTTGAGGTCTCTGTTGTCTGGTTGGTTGCCATTGCGTTGCCTCGAGGTTGAGGTGCATCGCTTGGTTGCCCTGTGTTCTGGTGCGGTTTCCCAAAACTGTTGGTTGTTGTCCTAGTAAGGTTCGCTCTCAGGACTGTTTCGGGCTTATTTTTGCCAGTTATTGTGCTACCTCAGGGTTGGGGTATGCTGCTGTTTTGTTGGCTGTTGCGTTCGGGTGGGTTTTCCCATAACGGCGCCTTGGTGGTTCTGGTGGAGGTTCTCCCAGAACCAGTTGTGTTTCTTCCGTTGTCTGTTGTGTTCTCTCTTATGGCCATTTGTGTGGGCTGCGTTCTAGTGATGTTTTCCATAATGGCTCTTGGTGCTTTGGGTAGAGGTCCTCCCCAAGTTGCCTTGTGTTGGTTTTGGTTGTCGCTGCTCTCTCATTGTTGAGATGAGCTATTGCCGTTCCCGGTGGACTATCCGTATGACAATCTACTTGGGCTTTGTCGGTCAAGGTGTGGTGCCTTTGACCATGTGTCTGGCCGTGGTGCAGGCCAGGTTATCTTCTGTTCGTTTGCGCATTCTCGGTCGTGCTGGTAGGACTCATGTGTCCCCATGGTCGGGGGGTTTGCTTCATTTCTCGCACCCTATGGGCTCTGCCAAATGGTAGTCTGGTGAGTGCCATGGGTGTCTGGCTGGTTGTGCTTCTGTGGAAATGCCTGTCTCGTTTAGTGGTTTTCCTTGCATGTGAAGAGACTCGTTGTGAGAGTTCTCCTCCCTTGCTTTCCGTTGGTTGCTCGGGGTGATGATGCTCCACTGTGGTGTTGTGTCTCCATAGGGCGCATTGTTGCGACCTTTTGGTGGAGTCATCTTCCCTAGGGTTGGACTATGCGTGCAGTCTGCTCGTCTGCTTTTGGTCAAGGTGGTGGACCTTGACCCTGTGTGTGGCCCTGTGTTTGGCCAGTTCGTCGTGGTTGTTCGGCTGGCTGTGTCTCCTATGGGAGTGCTAGCCTTGCATTGTTGTTTCCTCTTTCATGTGAGGAGGAGCCCTGTTGTGTGCCTTCTTCCTCTGCTTTTCGTGGGTTTCTCGGGGTGGTGGTGCTTTCACATGGCATTTGGTGCCATGTCGCACACTGTGGCGACCTTTGTGGTGAAGGTCCCTCCCATTGTGCTGCCTTGAGGTTGAGCTGTTGCTCCCCTCGTGCGCATGGTTTCCTTGTGGTGCGATAGGTTGTGGTGACCTATTGTCCCATCTTTTGCTATGTTGGTTTCTTGTCGCCTGACTAGATGATGTAGGGCAGCGTGCCCTGTGTTCAGTGAGAGGCGGCACTAGTTGTTCTTCTATTTGGCTTGCTTGTGCAGGCTCGTTCGGTGCGTTTTCTCTTGTGCCTCAGCTGTGCTTTGGAGGCACTTGTCACCGTTGGGCATTTGGGCTCCCCACCTGTGGTGGTAGGAGCAGTGCCCTGTGTTTGCGTGCTTCTAAGAGCCAATATGGTTGTTGCGCTCTTGAAGCTATTAGTTTTTCACACGTTTCTCTTGTGGGTCTCTGGTGGAGAGTCCCTTTCTGTTGGCCTTGAGTCATTTCAGGCCGCTGGTGTGGTGTGTACTGCACTAGAGTGTGTTTATTTTTCAATGTTTTGTGTCCTCGTGCCTTGAGGGTCTGTCCGGTGTGGCATGTTCTACCCTTTGTGGCAAGGTCGTGGTGGCGACCACCGGAAGTCGCGGTGCGACTTAGTGGTCCCTTTGCACCGTTGTTTTTCAACCGAGTTTCGCCCTTAATTTCGAGGATGAAATTATTCTTTTGTTGGATGTATTGTAACATCTCGGGCTTTCGGTTTCTCCGTTTGTGCGTTTGGATGACTGGCCACTAACTCGTCCAGCTTGGGCGACGCGTTAGTGTTGCGACGGAGCTACCCGTCGCGATAGTTATCCCTATTGCGACTGCTAAGTGCGTCGCGTTCCTGTCACGCCAGTCTATGGGTCACGACAGGGTTCTACTTTTTGGTCATCTAGCACCTGTCAAAAGGGCAAGCGTGTCAGAGCAGGCTATCTGGTTGTCACGGTGCCACAGATGGGCACGTTCTGGTCACGGCAAGCGCAGTCGTCGCGTTACGGTTGGTAATGCGATGCCCCGTTCCGTCGCGTTCTAGGGGCCAAAGGCTAAATGCCTTGGTCGGCTATCCCTTTCCCCTTTTCTTTCCCTTCTCCTTCCCTTCCTCCTCTCGAGGAGGGAAGTTTTCTTCCTTCCTTCTCTGGCGGTGGAGCTTGGCGGAGCGGCGGGGCTCGTGCGGAGCGGGTGGCGCGGCGTCGTGGAAGCGAGGAGGTGGCGGCCGTGGTGTCGTGAAGACCCCCTTCGAGGGTTCGGTTCATCATTCCTATAAGGATTTCTTGTGCCCATACTTGTTGGGTGGATTGGGAGTCCTTTTAGGTTAATTTATGCTTTTACAGCTTTCACCTTGCTCCCCTCCCCATGGTTGTGTGTTTTGTAATGTGTGGGCGACCCCGGGATGTAGATTCCCGGCGGTCTGCCTTCCGTCTGATGTCGCGACCGCAGAGCATGTCGCGACATCAGAGGAGGCGTCACCCCGGTCGGACGCGACCTTATCACGGCACGGGTGGCCGTCGCGATAAGGGTCGTGTCGCGACCCGGTTGCCTGTCGCGACAAGGTTGTTGTTGTGACGCACTGCCTTGTCGCAACAAGGTTTCGCGACCTGGTTTCCTGTCGCGACATGAGTATTTTTGCGACGCGCTTCCCCGACGTGACCTGCCTGTTCCGGTTTCCCTACCCATCGCGATGGGATCGCGATGGGCTAGGAGGGCGCGACAAGATTGGTTTGCCTCGGGTGTTTTCCACAGCCGCGGTTGGCGTGTCAGCGTGTGCCCCAGGGCAGGGTTGCCCTTAGGACCTTCTGGTAGGGAACGCGGCAGGTTGGCTCGCTGCGTTCAGTGACCGAAGGTGACACCTTCGTGGCCATGTTCTAGCGGCTATGCTAGGAGGCTCGCGTCTGTCTAATAATCGAGTGTCTGTCTGTCATCGATTATTAAAAGAGTGGTGGTTTCTATTCTATCTGTTGTGTACGGTTTCTCGGGCCGTGCCTTGTGTGCCAGCGTTGGCTGACGGCCCTTTTGCGGGTTTCCAGAAGGGGTGTCATGCGTGCTTATGCCTACTGGGCTTGTCTTGGTTACAAGCCAGTTGTGCTATTTTTGTGGGTGGTTGCCATGCCAGTTCTCTTTCGCCCGGTGCTCGGCACTTGAGGGCTTGTCCGCGAGATAGGTTGTTACCGTTATCTGGGACCCCCAGCCCTGTGCGTCTGTGTCAGAGGGAGTTTCTCGGGCGGCGGGCGTGCACAAGTCTCGAACTTGGAGCAGAAGGGGAGAACGGTGGGGGCAGTGGCGTAAGCCGTTTGTAGAGCTCTTAGCTAGTCTGGGTCTCTGAGGTGGTTGAGGTGCTCTTCCGGTGCAGACCCACTAGTCCTTCTCACTACCTCGCTCTGCGTTGGTTCCGTAGCCACGTAGGGAGGTCAGGCATGGGGCCGCAGCTCGGCCGGGTTGCGGTGGTTGTGTTTGTTCTTGCTGTGACTCGCTAGCCTCACTCTACCAGGGAGGTTGTAGGCGGGATTTGGCGGCTGGCGTGCTAAAGGTTTGGATGGTGTGTCCTCTTAGACGCCTGTGGTGGTGGCTTCGTTGTTCTTGCTGTGACATTGCTTCACACACTGTTCCGAGCTTGTGTTCTCGTTGCCCTGGTTTACACGGTGGTTGTAGCCTAGCCGTGTTTTGCTTCCTTGGGCTTGGTTGTTTGTCCTCGTGGGCGTGCTCAGTGGTTTCTGCTACAGGTCTCTCGGGGTGCCTGGTGCAGACACCCGACTGCTGTTTCGATAACCCGTTCCTTGGTGCCGTCCGTGGTGGCACTGTAGGGTGTAGTTCCTGACCTCGTGGTGTGTCCGAGGTGCAGGGTGGTTCTGCTTGTGGCCCTCAACCTTGTGGAGGTCTGAGGTGGCCGTGCCTATGGTGAGACGATGCTTCTCATGTGGTTGCTCGGTGTTTCACGTGGTCACACCTGGTTGTTCTTTCCCGACCTCGTGGAGGTCCAGGATGTTGGTGCTTGTGTCGTGAGACTCTGGTCTCATGTGGTTGCTCCGGTGTTCCGTGAGCTCCTTTGTCTCGCCGGGTGTGTGCCAAGGTGTTGCTTCCACATTGTGTTTGACTCCGCTGGTTCTACGGGAGTCGTGTTTGGCCCGACCCTGGTTTTGGTCGTGGTGTTTACTCTGTTCTGCCGCTTTGTAGTACTTTGTGGTAGGCGTTTCTCACATTACTACTTGCTAGAGTAGTTTTGCTTCCGCTTTTGTTAGTGTTTCTGCTGCTCTGGCTGGTAAGGGTCTGGTTATCCCTACTGAGCCTTATTCGCGAGGCTCACCCACCTACTCTCTTCTGGTAGGGACTCGCTGTCGCAATAGTTCGTTGTCGGACGGTCGTGGTGGCGGCTTGTTCGCTGTGCGTTGCCAGCAGTGTGAGTTGTGAGCATGAGTGCTCTTTGTACCGTGAGTTGAGAGTGCCTTTTTGCAAGTCTCGGGATATGCCCCTTAAGGACTGCACCCTTCTTTCTGTACCTGTACTTTTATTTGGGACATATTGTACATATTTTCTTTATTATGTACGAACTTTCTTGTTATAGTTATTTGAATTCATTACTTATCTCACTGGACTAAATTCTAACCATTCCGGGTCTTCGGATCCGTGGGTGGCGATGCGACCTTCGGGGTCCCTGGCGGGGGGCCGGGAGGTCGGGACGTTACATTAATAGAAACTAAAAATCATTTGGAAGACTCTTTACAAAAGTCCTTCCTGAAGAAAGGTTATCTCTCTCCGAAGAGAGCTGGGCATGTGTAATTTGTAAAAGATGTATTTCTGCAATAACTGAAGAAAATTATTTTTCAGAGTACCTTTGAAATGCATGACTCCTAATCATTGTTAAAAACTTCTTATACTTCATGATTGTGTCGACACATTCTTTACTCAGGTCGACACAACTCCTTTATCTGTCGACACCTCCTTACATCAGGTCGACACATCCTTCATACAAGTTGACCTGTATCATCATCCTGTTGCAACATCCACTCTTTTTATTTTGCTCCAATATTTAATTTCCACTCTCACTATAGGTCATTTCATGCTTTACTTTCTCTGACCAAGTTCCCTACATTTAACCCCTTTATCTCTTTTTATGGGTTTGAGCTAAGGGGGAGCCTTGAACGGAGGGGGAGCCTACGAAGGGGGAGACTGCATAAATCCTTCTTCACATCTTTCCTTTTGACTTCATCATTTGTTGAACCACTCTTATATTTTACCCTTATATTTTGTTGATAACAAAACTCATGATTATTTAAATATCATAAATATATTTAATATCATGTTTTCCAAATAAATATAAAATTATGGCACTATCACTTCATGATTTACACTGAAAAGCCAAATCGATTACTGATTAATACACATCGATTACTGACTAAGTGCCACATCGATTTCTATACAAATACATTGGTTCATTTTACTTAAACATCGATTCTAGTCAACATCGATTTCACTTAAACATCGACTCTATGAACATCGATTTCATCAGAGCATCGATTTCATTAGAACATCGATTTCAATTGAACACTGACTTCACTTAAACATCAACTTCCTTTAAACATCGATTTCGTTCAACATCGACTTCATTGAAACATCAATTTCATTTGAACTTCAATTTCACTAAAACATCGACTCTATACAAACATCGATTTAACATCAACATCGATTTCAGTAGAACATTGACTACATTCATAAGAACATCAATTTCATTAAACATCGATTACGTTTCACTAGAACATCGACTATCCTACACATCAATTATGTTCAAACATCGATACATTGAAACAACGATTACATTGGAACATCGATTGTCTTTCACATTGACTCTATTATACTTAACATCGATTTCCTTATATTTCAAATGTTTCAAAATGTTTTTGGCGCCCAATGAAAACTCAAATGCACTTCATATGCTTAACATATTATTTCTCTAACTGAAGATCTTTTTGCTTGTCTGATAGGATCTCTTTCCTCCTGCAACAAATGTAACGACCCTCCTTATACCAGTACGATTATACCAATCCACATCAATATAAAGGGCGTCATTACAGTGGGACATTTACCCAACGCTACACAATAGGTTGAGATGTACATAAATAACAAAAGAGTATAGCGGAAATAAAAGAGAAGTCTTATTCCATCATCATTCACATAATTCCACAATCTATATAGCAATAAAAGAAATAACAAATGTTCACAATATTACAAGTCTATATGAATACATTGTTCACATACTATGAAAAGAAAGTGTAACTACGCAACGATCTCCACAAGCAGCTACTCCTCTCACTTAGAGTCGCTCCTCACTACGTCCTCCTCAAGTACGGGAACAACTGTCTCACCTGTATGTTAAAGCAAGTATGAGTCTTTCAACAAGACCCAGCAAGCAACCTAATGGTACATCCTTACATATATCACATATATGCTATCTTTTTAAGCAATAAAGAAATACATGGCACATATTTCATGACAATTAAGCATAATTAACCTACACATGCTTTCTAAACATAATATGTAACATGATTCATGGTTTCAATTTTTATTCATATCATTTCACAACTCTACCCAATTTGATCATGGAATTATGCACAAAGTAATTAACAATCCTAGCATGATATCTAATCATTTTCACATGCTTTTAAAACACATATACACATCTTTAGTTTGTTGTTTTAACATGAATAATTCTCATTTAAATGGTTTCACATCTTTTCACATGTTATCATATTCACATAACACTATCACATATCACATTTCACATATTTACATTTTTCGCACTTTTACACTTAGTTGTCGTGACACATAGTCCGAACCACCATAAAGAAGGACACACATTCACATAACACATACCCGTCACCTAGACAATATAGTGACGAATCTTGGTAACTACACAGATTGGGAGAAGTCCTCTCCACCCTAACCAGTGGTCCTTGTCCACCTCGAGGATTTCATCCTGATGTCCACAGGAATCACATAATAATGAGCCTTCCCATAGAGACTTTTCTATAGTACAACTCCACAGCCTTCTATGGTAGCAGTGTCAATCTCGGCACACATTACACATTAACAATTATCACATGGTTTCATTCACTTACGTGCACTCTTTAACACATTCACATGCACTTTAAATAAATACAGATGCTTCAATTATAAAACTCAATATGACTATTCCATAGTGTAAATTAAACATAACAGTGCCCTAACATGCTGAAATTCTTTTGAAATTACATGATTTAAATTAAACACACTTATCGTGGATTAAATACACTTTAAAACACAAACAGTACTCTCCGTTGTCAAAACGGTATCAATGTTTATCACAGACTTCATACAGGTAATATATCACATGACCAATTTTTCAGATTTTTCCCAATAGTAAAACTAATTTTAACAATTTAAACAGATTTCATGCATATTTTAGGGAAATATTCACCTAACATGTTAGACAGTAAAGCAGTCGTTTCTAACAGGTCCAAAACATGTGAACGGTCACTAATGACACCGTCCTCATCTCGAGCAAGCCTGCCTTGCCCACCATCTGTTGAAGCCTAGGATCAGCCCCCTGCTGCTCGATTACCGCATCTAGAACCGTGGATCGGATAGACAACTGAGCCACGAAAGCCTGACACAACAGTGGCTCTAACTTAGTCATCAAACACGCTGCATCCTCAAGCATCTTCCAATCCTGCCGATGCAAAGACCTCTTCCTGCTGAGTGCATCCGCCACGACATTCGCCTTCCCTGGATGGTACTGAAGCTCGAAGTCGTAGTCCTTGAGAAACTCAATCCACCGTCTCTGCCACAGGTTCAACTCCTTCTGAGAGAAAAGATACCTCAGACTCTTATGGTCAGTGAACACCTCAAACTTGACACCATAAAGATAGTGTCTCCAGATCTTCAGTGCATGAACCACAGCCGCTAGCTCCAAATCATGGGTCAGATAGTTACGCTCATGCTCCTTTAACTGGCGAGAAGCATATGCAACTACCTTACAATGTTGCATCAACACACAGCCAAGACCTATCTGAGAAGCATCAGAGTAGATGGCAAAACCTCTACACCAATTGGCAAGATCAACAAAGGTGCAGATGTAAGCCTCGCCTTCAGCAACTGAAAACTACTCTCGTAATCATCAAACCACACAAACTTCACACCCTTCCTGGTTAGCTTAGTCAAAGGTGCGATGATAGATGTAAAGCCTTCAATAAATTACCGGTAATAGCTCTCTAAGCCAAAAAAACTTCGAATCTCCGATGGGGTCCTTGGAATCTCCCAATCTAACACTGCCTGAACCTTCACCGGATCACTGCAACTCCAGTGCCTGAGATAACATGCCCAAGGAAATGAACCTCGCACATCCAGAAATCGCACATGCTGAACTTTGCATACAGCTTGTGCTCTCGGAGAACCTCCAGAACAACCCTTAAATGCTCACGGTGTGTAGCTTCATCAGGAGAATAGACTAACCATCATCAATGAACACCACAACAAAGCTATCAGGATATGGCCTAAACACCTATTCATGAGATCCATGAATGTTGTAGGGTCGTTGGTCAGATCAATGGAAGCACAAGAAACTCATAGTGTCCATAACGAGTCCTGAAAGCAGGCTTGGACACATCTTCATCTTGATCCTCAACTGATGATAGCCGGACCGTAGATCAATCTTAGGAAACACTGATGCATTCTGCAGCTGATCGAACAAATCATCAATCCGCGGCGAGGGATACCGTTCTTCACAGTTACCTAGTGAGCTTCATGTAATCAATGCACAGCCTGAGGGAACCATCCTTCTTCTTCACGAACAATACATGTGCACCCCATGGTGACACACTAAGGCGAATGAATCCCTTATCCAGCAAATCCTGTAACTGCTTCCTCAACTTAGCTAACTCCGCAGGTGCCATCCGATATGGAGCCTTAGAGATAGGAGAGGTGCCTGGAAGCAACTCTATAGTGAACTCTATCTCCCTAGCCGGTGGCAATCCAGACAAATCATTAGAGAATGCATCTGGAAACTCCTACACTACTTCAATCTCCTCAAGGGTCGGGGTCGGCGACTGATCGGACGGCCATAGGGACTAAGACCACTGGGATGAAATACGTTACAACCTTGTTCACCATCCTGATCGCCTTCATGGCGGAGATCACAAACCTTCCCACTAGGTTCCTTGACAACGGATGTGAGAACTCATCCCACCAGGAATATGGAAATTAATCTTCTTCCCTCTACAATCCACCAAGGCATAGTGCTCCTCAAGCCAATCTGTTGCCCAGTTGACGAGCCCAGAAGGGGGGGGGGTGAATGGGTCTTTTAAAAATAATCTAGAAGATACCTGTAACTAAAAACATTCACACAAACGTTCTTCGAAGGATGTTAGTGACTGTTAGTTTAAATATCAAACACACAAAGAAGACAATCACACAAACACAAGGATTATCCGGAGTCCTACATCCCGTCCCTGAGCAACACTCAGGATTTCACTAACTAGGGTACCCCCCTAAGGACGCAACAAACCCAGCTCAGCTGGTCTTCCTTCACACCCGAAGGGAACAACAACACCCTGGATACCCATCAGGTCTTCCTCATAACCGAAGGGAAACAACACCCTGGATGCCCCACCAGGTCTTCCTTCACAACCGAAGGGAAAAAAAAAACCTTGGATGCCCCACCAGGTCTTCCTTCACAACCGAAGGGAAAAACTCCTCAAAGAGAATTGAATGAAATTCAAGCCCCTAGATCAGGCTTTTGACAAGCAAGATCTGAAGCCACTAGCACTGAGAGCAAAGAATCTAAGCTAAGCGCACTCTCAGAACTACACAAGCTCTCTCAAGATTTTCCACTAAGAGTGGAGAGCAAAGAGCACACAAGGAGGAATGAAGTTCTTGGCTCTTAAATTCTGTCAGAAGATTTGAATTGCTTGAACGAGTGTTCTTGCTTGGTTAGTTGTTATCTTCTCTTCTTCTGAATTTATATCTTCTTTTGAAATCCGGCCGTTGAAGTAACCATTGTCTCTTAGATTGGTAGACGTTAGACTGCTGACATTTGGAAGCTTCAACAATCTTTTATCCATTTGAGCACGCAAAGAGATAATGTCTTCTGGCGTCAGTATGGTCCAACGTTGTATGACAGAACATCTTTAGGACCCTACATAATTAATGCTAGAAAAGTAGTCACTAGCTGTCTCGTGTTGTCAGTAACGTTGACATGAGTTTTCACCAAAATAGCAATGCTAATAGTTTCTTCTAAAAGATATTGACAGAAGATGCACTATAATGGATGTATAGTCTGCATGTATACAGAGGTACGTTCAGATCTAATAAATGCAGGAGTGTCAGAGAGATATAGTCGTTGACTTTGACTAGTCAACGCTTTTTAAGATGAATAAGATATCAAGTCGATATTAAGATGGCTATATGACTTATGAAATCGTTATAATCAACAGATTGACCAAGTCGTTATGAGATATAGCAAATCGTTGTGAAACACTTATCAAATCGTTATAGAAAGTACATCGTTGTGTTCACCTGAAGAAATCGTTGTGAAACACTACAAATCGTTATAGAAAGTAAATCGTTGTATTCACTGAGAAATCGTTGTGAAACACTTAACAAATCGTTATAGAAATCAAATCGTTATGAGCGCGTAAGAAATCGTTGCATAAAGCAAATCTATGAGCACTTATAGAATCGTTGCGGCGAGCAAGTCGTTGCGAGTTCTAAAGAAATTGTTATAATTACTTATAGAATCGTTACGGCGAGCAAGTCGTTGTGAGTTCTAAAGAAATCGTTATAATTACTTATAGAATCGTTACGGCGAGCAAGTCGTTGTGAGTTCTAAAGAAATCGTTATAATTACTTATAATCGTTACGGCGAGCATGTCGTTGCGAGTTCTAAAGAATCGTTATGATTACTTATAGATCGTTACGCGAGCAGTCGTTGCGAGTTCTAAGAAATCGTTATGATAACTTATAGAATCGTTATGACTGGCAAGTCGTTACACTTTCTAAAGAAATCGTTACGATGACTTATAGAATCGTTATGACAGGCAAGTCGTTATGCTTTCTAAAAAATCGTTGCGATGACTTATAGAATCGTTATGATAGGCAAGTCGTTACGCTTTCTAAAGAAATCGTTGCGATGACAGAATCGTTATACTTACAAAGAAATCGTTATGATCTTCAACATAAATCGATATGGACTCTGAGAAATATCATGTTGAAAAGATTAAGGCTTCAGAAAGTAATGCATACCTTTATTGGCTTGTTTGACCTTGGTATTTTCCTGTACTTAAGACTTATGAAATATTCATTAGATATTATTGATAAAATCTAGTTTAGTTTTGTTAATCACCAAAATACATATGTAATTAATTAAATTACATGAGGACAGACTGATCATCAATCTCCACCTTTTTGGTGATGACAAAACTGAACAATAAGCATGGATGAAAAATATCTAAAATCAGTCTGAAGATATGACAAGCTAATTTTTTCCTTAAAAATTATTGGAATGTATTTCAGACATGCTAATTTTCTCCCCCTTTTTGTCATTGAGGAAAAGACATCTGAGACAAAGAAAGAAGAGAGAAAGAAAATAGGAGTACACAAAGAAGGAGATTTCATTAACTTTGCGGAGGTACAGGTAAATAGAAGGCAGGAGACAAAAGAGAGGCAAAATGGGAGATGGTTTCCTATGCCTGTGTTTCCTGCTCTTCAAAAAAGGTTTAAAGACTCCAAAAGACAAAGAGTAGGTTGGTCCCATGGAGGAATCCATCCTTTTGGGATGAAGATCTAGGTGCTTGTAGAGAAGATCAGCATAAGCAGTCTTGTCCATAGTCATCTTTAGGATGACGAGTCCCAAAGCTGGCACAGGTAAGAAACTGATCCATGGACCAGGATAGTGATTGTGATTATCTCTGAGAGCTTTATGAAGAGCTACATATACTTTGTATCTTTCCACCCAGACTTTGAAAGGGTCATTAACAAGATGTATAGAATTCATATCCAAGAAAGTAGCTGGAGAGATAGCTGGTTTGCCTTCCCTGGCCTGAGCTTCATTGAGTGCAGACAACTGCTGAGATGACAAAGGGTAGAACTTGGACCATTCTGAGGATGTCATCCTTTCACATTCAGACAGAATGGGGGCTAAAACTTCAGCACTTACATGCCCCTGGTGATATTCCCTAAATAGGAATCTAGGAAAAGCAACCAGGCAGCCTTTCGGTACTCTAATTCTGCCCATTACTCTGGCAAAATGCTCAAAGATGATGGATCCTATAGAGGATTCCATAACTAGAAAATGGATTTGAGGAAGGGCTATTTCTTCAGGCACTTGGAGGGTAGCAAAATCTACCTGAACATCTGAAGTATGTGAGATATCCGGAGACAGAGCTGAAATGGCCTTTCTGAATGGCTAAGCTGAACTTCTGGAAGTCTATGGACATATCTGTAATTGTTGAATAGCATGAAATGCCTGATCATTTTGATTTCCTTTGAATGTAGGGTGCCCAAAGTTCCCTATGATATATCATGAACCACTCTGATAAGGTCAGGAGTGGTCCCTTGGAGGGAATCTAGCAGATTTGGCAAGAATAAATTTCTTGAAGAGATCCTTGTGACCTTTGCCCCATTGGTCTTCTGATTTGGAGTGGGCAAGAGAGAATATTCTGGATTTTTCTGATTTTTTAAGAGAATGTAGGGTAGAATGGTGTGCAAATGATCTGTGAGATTAAGAAGGGAAGATTAATGATAGTTGCAAGAACAACTTTGAGAGATATTCTCTGTATAGTGGATTATGTTTGTTGTCTATTGTGAGAGAAAACCACAAAGGTGGGTATTGAGGTTCAGAGGAAATGGAGGAGTAGAAGTAAGTTTCCTCTTTTTGGGGGCAGGATTGGAAGAGTCTGCACTATGGACATGTTCTCCAACCTTCAACACAGACCTGAGGATCCCTTCCTCAAACTCATCCTTTATCTTTTCCATAAAGGGAGAGTTAAGTTGGGCTCTTTCAGGTATGATAGTGATGAAAGAGGGTGGAGGAGTAGGAAGAAGAAAAGAATGTGAAGTAGTTAGGAGGTCATCAACTGGTCTAAGGGAGGGACCAGAGGAGGAGGGGAGGCTCAGCTGAGGATGCTGGAGGGGCCTCAAAAATAGGAGAAGGAGATGAGTGGAATGAGGAGGAAATGGAGTGGGAGAGGAAATTGGTCTGGATTGAGGCTTCTTTAATGTTTGTGGAGCAGGAGGAGCTGTAGGAGCTGATGGTGGAGTTGGAGGAATAGGTGTGTGAGAGGGAGAAGAGGGAGCTGGGGGCTTGGTTGCCAAGGACTCTTCTTCAGCCTCTTCCTGCACTGATTCACACTCCATTGGCCCTGATGGCCTGACCCTTGCTCAGATGTCCCTGGAGACCCTTCAACCTGATCAGCTAGCCCAAATGGCCCTTGCACATTTACTGCTGCCTCTGCTGGTGCTGCTGCTGCTTCTGGCCCTGTTGCCCTGCCTCTTGAGCTGATGGCCCTGACTCCGGAACTTGGGCTGCAAGAGGTGGAGGAGGAGAAGTTTGAGCTCCAATCACCTTGAGAATTTCTTCCAGTAAATTTTTCATGGTACCCATTTCCTGGTTAAACCACTTCATGGCATTTCTTATGATGGAAATTTCCCTTGTAGTTGATGCTTGGCTCATGAAAATTGAATTAACATCTGATTGGAGAGAACATAGAATAGTTCCTTGGGCATCAAGTCTCTCAATTACAGGCTTCAAATTAATCACGATTTTCTATATCATCTGCCTTTCAAATGGAGTATTTGATAAGAGTGAGACTTCGGACTCCACTTCTTTCCCTTGTCTCTAGCCTCTGAAGCTGGAGGAGGCTGATCATCATCAGAATCAGAGGAGCTTGCTGTCTCCCCATCTCTGGCATCATTCGGAGCATTAGGCAGGTCTTCATCAGCTGGTACACTGCCCATAGGCTCATCACTACGAGATGCTTCTACTGGACCTTCCTTTGATTGCTCCCCTGAGCAGGAGCATCCTTTTCCATTGGTTCTTGCTCCCCCTGAATGGGAGCATCCTCTTCCAAAATAATATTATCAGGAGCATCTGATTGCTCCTCCTGAACAGGTATTGCATGAGATTCTTCAATGTGGCCTGATGCCACAGCTTCTGCCATTGATTCTCTGCCAGCCTCTGGAGTAACTGGAGCTGAGTGATAGAATCCAATACCTCTTTAAGGATAGAGGCAACGATGGAGGTGGGTGAGGATCTGCTGCACTCGCCATTGCTTCTTCTGCTGGTGCTTCGATTAAAGGTGATCTGCTAATTTGGGGCTGACGGTGCTGCTGGCTCAATTGCTACTGAAGCTTCTACTGCTGCTGATTGGACTGCTACTGGCTGCTCTGCTACTATTTCTGCTGCTTCTTCCTTAAAATCACTATGATGGCTTCTCCCTCTGCTACTAAAGCTTTGGACCAGGTACATTTTGAAATGAAAAACCACTTTTCTTCAGGTTTCTGGACCTAATTGCTTGGCCCATCTTCTCAGTGACTGCCCCTGATAGATCAAACACCAAGTGTTTGAATACTTTGGTGAGCAGGTGAGCATAAGGCAGAGAGACGTTTAGCTTGCTCTTAGTATCCCAAATCTGATCTCTGGCAAACTTCATCTTTCTATCATAACTTCAGCCATATGATTTCCCTATTTTGGATGGCCCCAAATGTCAAGTCTGAGTCGGCCTTGGTAAAATGAGAAGGTGACACTTCTCGGAGCCAGAATCTGACACACTATGAAATGTAAAACCTATTGAAGGCATTTAGCTTATTGATGTCCAGCTTTCCATCTTTCAGCCTGAATTCTGGACCAATGATACTAGACTGTCACGCCCCTCCAATTTAGCAGCGGAATAAATCGGGGGAGACGTGAACGAAGTAATAGTAACGACATGTGCAATCTTTCGAAAATCAGAGCATCTAATGAACATAATTGAAATAAACTCTTTATTTCATTGAAATTCACTAAGACTATTACAACCACTAATTCGAGCCAAAACATATAGCTCATGACTCATTACATTGAAAGAAATCTAAAAAAAACAATATCTACTAGACTCCATTGTGCTAGAGTATCTTCATCAACTAATTCCAGGTCACATCACTCGGTCTTGTCCCATGGTGCATCTAACGTCATTGTCCGACTTACCTGAGACACAATAACCAAAACGAAGGGTGAGCGAACAACGCCCAGTAGGACTTAAATCTCATGAGTCAAGCATGCTTTAAGTAATTAATGCATTAAAGGCAGAGTAACTAATGATAGAGCGAGTCATGTAAAGTAGAGAAAGTAGCAGCACAAGTAACATGGTTCAAATAGCAGATGAATCAAGTATAGCACGATGACTAAAGTCAAGTCACGATAGAAAACGATAACAATAATAGCAAGTAACGATATTGTCCAGAATAGCAAGAGACATGTATCGCAAGAAGAGATGATAGTAGAAGGTCATGTAAAGAGTAAATTGCACTTTGAATGTGATCAAGTTGCGATAGCACACAGTAACTCAAGATAGCGAGTATCAAGTAGAGCAAGTAGAGCGTATGGTGAGATATCGTGTAACGAGATAGCGTGTAACAAGATAGCGTGTAGGGTTGCACAACGGTGCACTGGTAGAGTACGACAATAGTCACTTTGGGACAGTAGCCGTTTCATGATAGTACATTACGTCTGAACTCCTCAGACTAATGTATAACAGTTTGTGATAGCACAGTAATATCACAGTACGTCTGAACTCCTCAGACTAAAAGGATAGTAGTCAGATGTCTAGCCAAGATAGTATAGTCAGAACCGGTGCAATGCAGAACACCGTCAATAGCCCCTGCAGGTACTTTCGGGTGGCTCTCTGCCCCCAGGACTAGATTGGAGCCCCTCGGACACTCTCCGTGCCCTGCACAGTATGCATTTGATACAGTAGAGTCACAAGACCCATATTATAGCGCTAGACAGTCACGAAATAGCACAAACGATAGGAGCCACACAGCTCAAAGGGTAACAAGAGAGTGCTAGATGAATAGATGAGAGAGACGAGATAGTAGAGTGAACGTGAATATGAGTAGACGAGCGAGTATAGCATAGATGAGATCTTATGGTCATTGCACATGAAACGTCGAGTAACGAGTGATGGTAACAGTTGCACAACACGCGCGTAAGTATTGGCAGTCAGGTGGAACTCACGATCTTTCCGCTGGCCTCGTTATGCACAGGTCCAGAGGTCCGGCGTGATTCAAGATAAGAGCGAGAGAACAATCTAAGGCCGTTTGGATCTTACTGATCCCTAGAGTGTATGATAGGTATTAGGGTACAACCGGCTCGTCGACCATGTGGGAATCCATGATCAGAGGAGACTTACGGAGGCCTTGAACAAGGATTCACTAGTCGGCGGAAGGAGTATCCGATGGAGAGTTCGTCCAAGTCAAGAAAGTGTGTAATATAGAAACAAGTGCTCGACGTTCTAGAGGAATTCTAGAACAGTGGAGCGTCGAGATCGGTGTTCTAAAACATCGCACGAATGTAAACAAGTACTTCTTAAAATAAGGTAATAATTGCATTAATTACCAGATATGTTATGTATCATATTCATGCCAATTAAGCCATATTTGGATGGTTCAACGTGTGTGCATGTGTCATGAAATCATGGATATGAAAGATCAAGTGATTGACTTTTATTATATTAAAATGCAACAATACTTACAACTTCATTTTCTGTAATTAAGACGTTAACATGATATGGAAGTTACGGTGGTACAGCGAGACTTGCACAAGATGGGTTTTCTGGCCCAAAAACTGAGATCGCGACGTGGTCTTGCAAGGATCGCGACGGGGTCGTCAGATCAGGCAGGCAGAACGCGACAGGGGTACTGTCGCGACCAGAACGCGACAGAAGTACTGTCGCGACCCGACCTCAGAATGCGCGACATATCGGTCCGTCGCATTCACAGGGTCTGCGCCTGAGTCCGACGGGATCTGACATGCACTTGGTTCAGACTTACCATGTTTTGACACAGGGGCGATATTCATGAAACGCCTATATCTCTCTATATGGTGACCTTTAGACAAAACTCTCAACATAGAAAATCAAGGACATCTATTGGAAGAACTTTTGTTGTGGTCTGGGTCTGAATCGTCTCTAATTGCATGAAATATAGGAAGAACATAAAAAAGCCCTAAACATGCATGACTTCGTTGCGACTTACATGTTTGGCTTGTAACATGAGATCTACTGATATTTGGACAAAACGTTTAATAAAAAGATGACCAGAAAACTATGGAAGAACTTTGATGTTGGGGTTTAACCTAATTCGGTCTTGAACCTTGTGAAAAACATGAAGAATGAAAGTTAAATGCAACCTGAAAACGCAGTATCCTGCATGACTCTATTACGAAGTTTATAACTCTCTAAATAATGATATTTAAACAAAACACTTAACATGAAAGATGACCATGACAACGAGTTAAAGAACTTTTATGTTGGAGGATTGACCTACTTCGGCCTTAAGCTTGTGCAAAACAGGAAGAACTTAAGTTAACTGCAAACCGAAAACACAGTATTATGCATGACTCTCTTACGGGGTTCATAACTCTCTAACTAATGACTTTTAGACAAAACTTTCAACATGAAAGATGATCGTGACTACAAGTAGAAGAACTTTTATGTTTATGATTTAGTCTAATTCGGTCTCAAATCATGTGCATAATAAGAAGAACGGGAAAAGCCCTAACTGTGCGCGACTTAGGGAGAACGACTAATACACAAAGTATACTACATGAAAATTAGTAAAATCAGAAGCAAATGAAGCTAGACACGAAGCTCTACAAGATGGTATTATTTTTCTTTAATCTTGACCCAAGAATGCCTACCTTTGAACACAAAGAACTCCCGGAAGGTTCCTGGTTCGCTACAGGGCGAGGTGGAAGAAGACCACGTTTTTCCCCAGCCTTCTCCTCTCCTCCAGCGCCCCAAACATGCTGCACACGACCCCAACTTGATGTCCAACCTTCCCCAAACGTTTTGTGAAGAGTTCTTATAGTTTTAGGGTGCTACTTCATGTCCTAATGGGACTAGGAAAGAGGGCTGCGAATTTCTGCATTCTAGTTTCCAAAATCTGAGATTTCTCACCCAAAGGAGGTAGCAAAGGTTTAGGAAACCACCTCTTAGAGTTGGGTAAGGTTTTGACTTACCTTGCATGACTAATTACCCTAATTTAAACCCTAATGTGCCCTTCACAATTATTGCATATTTACAGGTACGAATTTCTGAGTTTTTATGTTCCAATTTTTTATTAGGCTAAAAGTGATCCATTGGCCCATTTTCATTAATGGGTCACTAATACATAATGTTATAAGTCTCTCCAACCTATTTATTAATTTATGGTGGGGTTATTTTTCCGTGTTAACAATTTTCCGACTTAGTTCCCTAATTCGGTTAACTTGGTCACGTGTAACGTACACTTGCCAATCGGATTTTTCGTTGCTCGAATCTCTTCATGAGACTCTTAAGAATAATGTTTGAGGTTGATTTATAATTTTACGGAATTTTCTAATGTGTTTCTCACATACGATAGTGGTACGTAAGTTCTATCATTTCGATAATACGTAAGTTATTTATTTACTATTTTCATACTTGAATTTGTTCATAGGTCATAAGTTGTCCATTGATCCAATTCCTTTTATGGACTATCCCCACATATTGTTTGAAGTCTACCCATATTTTTATTTCAATTGTTAATCCACTTGGCTCATGAAATAATGGATTTTCCAATTTATTCCTTATTACAATAATAAGTCACATAAATTCTAAATCATGGTCCGAATTATTTTTCTATGCCCAAATTTCTTAATGGGTCATTAGATAATAATTTTTAAGGTATAACTATTATTTTCATAGAATTTTTATATGAGTTTCTACTCATGCAATAATGATGTGTATCTTTTAACTAGTTTGATTTTATTAATGGGCAAAATTTTCATTTATCTATATAATTATATATATATATTTAATTAATAAAAATTTCTGGGGTATTACATCCTCCCCCCTTAAAGAGAATTTGGTCCCAAATTCATATGATATGATACGACTACCAAGTTATTATGGATATTTCATTCCATCATCTCCCCCACTTAGGGGTTTTGCTATAAAATAACTAAGGGTGTAATGATGGTACCTTGTCCACTTCATTGGCATGATTCATATCCACGAGAGCTTGTAATCGTCCTTGGCGTGGAGTTGGTTCCTCTTTGTTGGACAATCGATGACTCGATGTTGGTGACTTCCACATCGCAAGCATCTGCCGAATTTCTTCCAACAGTTATCTATCTGATGCCCTGGTTTCTTACAAAATTTACAGAATTCCTTACTCTCCACTTTCCCTTTCATTCTCTGGCTAACTATTGTATTCTTCCTTTATTATCATCGGAATGAGTAGCACGTCCCCTTTTAACACCTTCTTGTATGGATCTTTTCAAGGAGTTCCATGGCGTCCTCTACTAATTGAGCTCTCAATACCATGACTGAATATACTTCAATGTCTAGTGGAGCCAACTTTTCCAGATATAGGTCTCAACCCTTCTAAGAATCTCTTGGCCTTCATCTTCTCCGTACTCACCAAATGTGGTGCATATTGCGCTAGTCTTTCAAATTGCACTTCATAATCTGCTACAGACATCATACGTTGTTTCAAATTGGCGAATCATTTGCCTTCTTCTCACGAATCCTCTCGGAAAAATATTTGGTGTTGAAGAGTTCTAAAAATTATCCCACTCTATGTTGATGTTGGATAATTGTCGACTGGTAGCTTCCCACCAGGCTCTAGCATCGCGGTCCAACTGGAAGGTTGCCAGAAGGACTTTCTCCTGCTCTGACCATTGCATAACCCTAAAGATCGTTCCATTGCCTTCACCCATTTTCAGCTTCATCGGGATCCGGAGTTCCATTAAACTTAGGGGGATTTTTCGTTGAAATTCCCATATAAGTCTCCTGTCCCATTTCTTGCTCCTGCTTGAATTACGTTGTTAAGGGCTTGAGTAAACCCCTGTAGGGTCTGTTGTAATTCGTGCATTGGTGCATGCTCGCCAGCCATCTCCTCTAGTCTCCTGCGAGCAAATAATAATTTGTTAATTTCTTTTAAACTTAGGATGTTTGTACATATAGTTAAGCTCCTAGCATAACCCCAAGCTTTACCCATCTCTCACATAGGTATGGTGGTTGTCTTAGACACGGTTATGGCAGTTCACCTAGAACACCCTAGACTTAAATATCCTAATAAGGACATCCTAGGCTCTGATACCAACTGTCACGCCCCTCCAATTTAGCAGCGGAATAAATCGGGGGAGACGTGAACGAATACATAGTAGAGTAACATGTACAATCAGTTGAATAAATCAGAGTATCTAATGAACAATAATTGGAATAAAACTCTTTATTTCATTGAAATCCACTAAGACTATTACAACCACTAATCCAGAGCCAAAACATAGGGCTCATTGACTCTATTACATTAGAAAGAAATCTAAAAAAACAATATCTACTAGACTCCATTGTACTAGGGTATCTTCATCAACTAATTCCAGGTCACTCAACACTCGGGTCTTGTCCCATGGGGCATCTAACGTCATTGTCCGACTTACCTGAGACACAATAACAAAACGTAGGGTGAGCGAACAACGCCCAGTAGGACTTAAATCTCATGAGTCAAGCATGCTTAAGTAGTTAATGCATTAAAGGCAGAGTAACTAATGATAGAGCGAGTCATGTAAAGTAGAGAAAGTAGCAGCACAAGTAACATGGTTCAAATAGCAGATGAATCAAGTATAGCACGATGACTAAAGTCAAGTCACGATAGAAAACGATAACAATAATAGCAAGTAACGATATTGTCCAGAATAGCAAGAGACATGTATCGCAAGAAGAGATGATAGTAGAAGGTCATGTAAAGAGTAAATTGCACTTTGAATGTGATCAAGTTGCGATAGCACACAGTACTCAAGATAGCGAGTATCAAGTAGAGCAAGTAGCGAGCGTATGGTGAGATATCGTGAACGAGATAGCGTGTAACAAGATAGCGTGTAGGGTTGCACAACGGTGCACTGGTAGAGTACGACAATAGTCACTTTGGGACAGTAGCCGTTTCATGATAGTACATTACGTCTGAACTCCTCAGACTAATGTATAACAGTTTGTGATAGCACAGTAATATCACAGTACGTCTGAACTCCTCAGACTAAAAGGATAGTAGTCAGATGTCTAGCCAAGATAGTATAGTCAGAACCGTGCAATGCAGAACACCGTCAATAGCCCCTGCAGGTATTTTCGGGTGGCTCTCTGCCCCCAGGACTAGATTGGAGCCCCTCGGACACTCTCCGTGCCTGCACAGTATGCATTTGATACAGTAGAGTCACAAGACCCATATTATAGCGCTAGACAGTCACGAAATAGCACAAACGATAGGAGCCACACAGCTCAAAGGGTAACAAGAGAGTGCTAGATGAATAGATGAGAGAGACGAGATAGTAGAGTGAACGTGAATATGAGTAGACGAGCGAGTATAGCATAGATGAGATCTTATGGTCATTGCACATGAAACGTCGAGTAACGAGTGATGGTAACAGTTGCACAACACGCACGTAAGGTATTGGCAGTCAGGTGGAACTCACGATCTTTCCGCTGGCCTCGTTATGCACAGGTCCAGAGGTCCGGCGTGATTCAGATAAGAGCGAGAGAACAATCTAAGGCCGTTTGGATCTTACTGATCCCTAGAGTGTATGATAGGTATTAGGGTACAACCGGCTCGTCGACCATGTGGGAATCCATGATCAGAGGAGACTACGGAGGCCTTGACAAGGATTCACTAGTCCGGCGGAAGGAGTATCCGATGGAGAGTTCGTCCAAGTCAAGAAAGTGTGTAAATATAGAAACAAGTGCTCGACGTTCTAGAGGAATTCTAGAACAGTGGAGCGTCGAGATCGGTGTTCTAAAACATCGCACGAATTGTAAACAAGTACTTCTTAAAATAAGGTAATTAATTGCATTAATTACCAGATATGTTATGTATCATATTCATGCAATTAAGCCATATTGGATGGTTCAACGTGTGTGCATGTGTCATGAAATCAGGATATGAAAGATCAAGTGATTGACTTTTATTATATTAAAATGCAACCAATACTTACAACTTCATTTTTCTGTAATTAAGACGTAAACATGATATGGAAGTTACGGTGGTACAGCGAGACTTGCACAAGATGGGATTTTCTGGCCCAAAAACTGAGATCGCGACGTGGTCTTGCAAGGATCGCGACGGGGTCGTCAGATCAGGCAGGCAGAACGCGACAGGGGTACTGTCGCGACCAGAACGCGACAGAAGTACTGTCGCGACCCGACCTCAGAATGCGACATATCGGTCCGTCGCATTCACAGGGTCTGCGCCTGAGTCCGACAGGGATCTGACATGCACTTGGTTCAGACTTACCATGTTTTGACACAGGGGCGATATTCATGAAACGCCTATATCTCTCTATATGGTGACCTTTAGACAAAACTCTCAACATAGAAAATATCAAGGACATCTATTGGAAGAACTTTTGTGTTGTGGTCTGGGTATGAATCGGTCTCTAATTGCATGAAATATAGGAAGAACATAAAAAAGTCCTAAACATGCATGACTTCGTTGCGACTTACATGTTTGGCTTGTAACATGAGATCTACTGATATTTGGACAAAACGTTTAATATAAAAGATGACCAAGACAACTATTGGAATAACTTTGATGTTGGGGTTTTAACCTAATTCGGTCTTGAACCTTGTGAAAAACATGAAGAAGTGAAAGTTAAATGCAACCTGAAAACGCAGTATCCTGCATGACTCTATTACGAAGTTTATAACTCTCTAAATAATGATATTTAAACAAAACACTTAACATGAAAGATGACCATGACAACGAGTTAAAGAACTTTTATGTTGGAGGATTGACCTACTTCGGCCCTTAAGCTTGTGCAAAACAGGAGGAACTTAAAGTTAACTGCAAACCCGAAAACACAGTATTATGCATGACTCTCTTACGGGGTTCATAACTCTCTAACTAATGACTTTTAGACAAAACTTTCAACATGAAAGATGATCGTGACTACAAGTAGAAGAACTTTTATGTTTATGATTAGTCTAATTCGGTCTCAAATCATGTGCATAATAAGAAGAACGGGAAAAGCCCTAACTGTGCGCGACTTAGGGAGAACGACTAATACACAAAGTATACTACATGAAAATTAGTAAAATCAGAAGCAAATGAAGCTAGACACGAAGCTCTACAAGATGGTATTATTTTTTTTAATCTTGACCCAAGAATGCCTACCTTTGAACACAAAGAACTCCCGGAGGTTCCTGGTTCGCTACAGGGCGAGGTGGAAGAAGACCACGTTTTTCCCCAGCCCTTCCTCTCCTCCAGCGCCCCAAACATGCTGCACACGACCCCAACTGATGATGTCCAACCTTCCCCAAACGTTTTGTGAAGAGTTCTTATAGTTTTAGGGTGCTACTTCATGTCCTAATGGGACTAGGAAGAGGGCTGCGAATTTCTGCATTCTAGTTTCCAAAATCTGAGATTTCTCACCCAAAGGAGGTAGCAAAGTTTAGGAAACCACCTCTTAGAGTTGGGTAAGGTTTTGACTTACCTTGCATGACTAATTACCCTAATTTAAACCCTAATGTGCCCTTCACAATTATTGCATATTTACAGGTACGAATTTCTGAGTTTTTTATGTTCCAATTTTTTTATTAGGCTAAAAGTGACCATTGGCCCATTTTCATAATGGGTCACTAATACATAATGTTATAAGTCTCTCCAACCTATTTATTTAATTTATGGTTGGGTTATTTTTCCGTGTAACCAATTTTCCGACTTAGTTCCCTAATTCGGTTAACTTGGTCACGTGTAACGTACACTTGGCCAATCGGATTTTTCGTTGCTCGAATCTCTTCATGAGACTCTTAAGAATAATGTTGAGGTTGATTTATAATTTTTACGGAATTTTCTAATGTGTTTTCTCACATACGATAGTGGTACGTAAGTTCTATCATTTCGATAATACGTAAGTTATTTATTTACTATTTTCATACTTGAATTGTTCATAGGTCATAAGTTGTCCATTGATCCAATTCCTTTTATGGACTATCCCCACATATTGTTTGAAGTCTACCCTAATTTTTATTTCAATTGTTAATCCACTTGGCTCATGAAATAATGGATTTTCCAATTATTCCTTATTTACAATAATAAGTCACATAAATTCTAAATCATGGTCCGAATTATTTTTCTATGCCAAATTCTTAATGGGTCATTAGATAATAATTTTTAAGGTATAACTATTATTTTCATAGAATTTTATATGAGTTTCTACTCATGCAATAATGATGTGTATCTTTAACTAGTTTGATTTTTATTAATGGGAAAAATTTTCATTTATCTAATAAATATATATATATATTTATTAATAAAATTTCTGGGGTATTACATAGACCCTTCACTTGAATATCCACTGAGTGGATTCCACTCTGACCAGATGTACATAACCAACTAGGTTTTTCAAAAACTCACGATCGATCCTGATTTGGATTCCCTGACAAAGGATGTCAAGGATCCATCTGCCTCTGATTTCAAACAAACATAAAAGGCCTTGACAAGGTCTGGATAGCTTACTTCCGAGAGGGTTGCGATTCCCATCCATTGCATCCTGATAATTGCAGCCACCACACTGTGCATCCCATTTTTCTCCAGATCGCAATATCAACCTCTTTATTTCCACACAACTTCGTCTTACGAAAGTGGAACCTCTCCTGCTGCTCAGGAGTAAGGAACTCGGCGCTGTAGCCACCCAAACTTCCGGAAACTGAGGATGCGGCCATGGAATCCGATGAGGAAGTTTTCTGGAGGGTTGAGAAGGAAGGAGGAGTGAAAGCCCTCAAGAAATTTTGCGGGAAGGAGAGAGAGGCTTCAAACTTTGCAGAGAGTCGATGTCGAACTTGCTAGGGCATCGGCTCAAGTAACCAGACGAAAGAGGGTAAAGGTAGAAGATGGGATACGAATAGTTCTCTCATTGATTTTATGAATAAATAAATGCGGTGTGGAAAGAGAGGCGCCAAACGGCGGCAGAAAATGACAAGGGAGTTTGACCATTCAAACCGACTTCAATAAGAGAGCGACCATGGGGATAATTTGAATTTCTTTTGCTTAAAGCCATGGAGGGAAAAACTACTTAATTCTGAATTTAATGTGCCAGTTTTAAACAGAACCTTTTTCACAAATTGCACATGCCTAACTCCCTTCTAAGAGATGTGAATCTCCTCGGGTAAGGCTTTTGTGAAAATGTCTGCTAACTGACCATTGTATCAATAAAAGATATTTAATATTACCATTTGCTACATGATCACGAATAAAATGATCTCTACCTCAATATGCTTTGTCCTTGAATGTGAACTGCATTCTTGGTAAGATTAATGGCACTGGTGTTGTCACACAACAGTGGGATTGATTGATATTTAATCCAAAATCATCAAGTTGTTGCTTTATCCATAAGAGTTGTGTACAGCAACTTCCAGCAGCTACGTATTCAGCTTCAGCTGTAGATAGTGCCACTGAATTTTGTTTCTTTGAAGACCAAGATATCAAACATCCTGCAAGAAATTGACAACAACCACTGGGCTTTTTCTATCTAATTGCATCCAGCATAGTCAGCATCAGAATAGCCTACTAAGTTAATTTCACAAGATTTTGGATACCACAGACCTAAGTATGAGTTCTAGCTAAATATCTGAATATTCTTTTCATAGAAATTAAATGTGATTCTCTAGGATCTGCTTGATACCTGCACACATACGTACACTAAACAAGATGTCAGGTCTACTAGCTGTCAAATAGAGTAGTGAACCTATCATACCTCTGTAGATCTTTTGATCTACTTTCTTACCATCTTTATCACTGTCCATCCTTGTGATGTACTCATTGGTGTTGACAGTGGTTTGGTATATCGAATCCAAATTTCTTCAAGAGTTCTTTTGTGTACTTTGCTTGACAGATGTGAGTTCCTTCCTTCCTTGTTTGATTTGTAGTCCAAGGAAATATATTAAGTTCTCCATCATGCTCATTTCAATTCTCCCTGCATCAACTTTTCAAAATACTTGCAAAGGGATTCATCAGTAGAACCAAAAATAATATCATCTACATAAATTTGGACCAGTAGTATGTGTTTGACCTTTGACTTTATGAAAAGAGTGCTATCTACTTGACCTCTACTGAACCATGATTTAGAAGAAAAGAACTAAGCCTTTCATACCAGGCCTAGGTGCGTGCTTTAAACCATATAATGCCTATGAGTTTAAAAACATGATTAGGAAATTCTGTGTCATCAAACCCCGGGGTTGTTCCACATAACTTCCTCTTTTATAAAACCATTTAAGAATGCAGATTTAACATCCATTTGAAATAGTTTTAAGTCTAATGTGATGCATATGCTAATAATATTCTAATGGCCTCAAGTCTAGCCACAGGTGCATAGGTTTAATCGAAATCTATGTCTTCCTCTTGAGATAGCCTTGAGCTACCAATCTGGCCTTGTTTCATAAGATTACACCAGTTTCATCCAATTTATTTCTGAACACCATTTGGTGCCAATGACTGGATGGTCTGATGGTCTAGGAACAAGTGACCATACTTGGTTTCTCTTGAATGATTTAGTTCATCTTGCATGGCTAATATCCAAGATTCATCACAAAGAGCTTCATTGACTGTCCTCGGCTCTATTTGAGAAACAAATGCTAGGTATCATAGGGAATTACATTACCTCTTGTTCTTACCCCTACAGATGGATCACCAATAATATTTTCGAGTAGGTGATCTTCTTGTGTCTCCATTCCTTTGGAAGATTTTCATGTGTAATTTCCTTTTGTTGCATGTCTTCAGAGGTGGATCATCCTTGTCGTCAATGATGTATTCTTTAGTTTCTTGGACAGCTCATCTGTATCATCATTATCACTATCTTCTTCCTTTCTCAAGGAAGGGTTAGTTTCATCAAAAATAATATGTACAGACTGTTCAATTAATAAAGTGTGTTTATTAAATACTCTATAGTCTTTGGGTTTAGAGGTGTACCCATGAAGATACCTTCATCTGATTTGGCATCCAACTTACCATTGTCTCTTTTTCCATTGTTGTGGATGAAGCAAGGACATCCAATGTCTTAAAGTGGTGATCTTTGGTTTCTTTCCTTTGAACATTCATATGCAGTCTTCTTTAGGATTGGACTGATCATTACTCG
>JACBKR010000850.1:0-49678 GCA_014218235.1 Colocasia esculenta
CATCTTTCCCCACTTCTTTTCCTCTATGAATACCCCTTAAATGCCAAAGGGGGTGTGTGAGGTTTCTGTGGAGGGAAGGTGTTGTCCAAGGGAAGAGTGAAGACTCAGGGTCTCCCTAAAAGTTCTCTTCTAGGCGTTGTCTTACAGAGACTCGTCATCGTCTAGTTAGGATCACCACAAGAAAAAATGGGTTAGAGACTGACATTTTCGGTCTTTATTCGGTCCCTATTCAGTCACTAAGTGACTTAGAGACCGAATAGTGACCGAATAACAACCGAAATTGTCGGTGAAGGATTTCTGGTCACAAATCTGTGACCAAAACTTTCGGTCACTAATCGGTAGCCGATAGTGATCGATTAGTGACCGAAATACGTCGGTCGCTGAGGTTCGATATCAGCAACCGAAATATTCAGTCACTATTTCGATCACTAAATAGTCACCGAATAGTGACTGAAAATAGCAGTCACTATAACAGTCGCTAATTTAGTGATTGAATTAGGACCGCATATCATCGGTCGCTATCAGTGACCGAAATTATTCGGTCGCCGTTCGGTCACTAAAATAGTGACCATTTGTGACCGATCAGCATCCGTCGTCGACAGCGACCGAACATTCTTAGTCACAAATCGGTCACTGTTTTAGTGACCGAACAGTGACCAAATAATTTCGGTCCCTAATCGGTCTCTATTATTTTAATATTATTTTTATATAAATATTTTATAGCAAAATAATATGTTTAAATAAAAACAATGTCCACAACAATTCTAAATGTCTACAACACAACAATAATAAAATATCCACAAAAATAATAAAATATCCACAACACAACAACAATAAAATGTCCACAACAATAATAACAATGAAATGAAAATCATGAATCCTCATCCTCGTGCTCGTCTCCTCCCACGCCACCCGATGAAGGAACCTACAATAGATATATAACAATAATAAGTTAAAATTAAATAATTTAAGTTTTTAGATTTTCTTCACTCACTTTTAAACTAAACTAACTTGCTTAAGATGAATTTGAGCGTCGAGCTCAAACTGAGAGTACGAATTGAAGTCCGTCAGTTTTCACAAGTCACAACCATCGCCCCGACCGTGCTGGAAAAAATTGGAGGCCAATCGGATTAGTATTCTAGTTTTTAACCCCCAAACCTAAGTTCTTCATTTTTAAACTAAACTAACTTGCTTAATGTGAATTTGAGCGTCGAGCTCAAACTGAGAGTCGGAATTTAACTCCGTCAGTTTTCACAAGTCACATCATCGCCCCGACCGTGTTGGAACAAATCGGAGGCCGGTTGGATTAGTATTTCTTATTTTGGACCCCCAAACCTAGTTAGGTTGTTACTTTTTAAACAAAACAAAACAAAACAAAACAAAACAAAAAAAACTTGCTTAATATGAATTTGAGCGTCGAGCTTAAACTGGGAGTCCGAATTGAACTCCGTCAGTTTTCACAAGTCACACTCATCGCCCCGACCGTGATGGAACAAATCGGAGGCCGATTGGATTAATATTTCTTATTTTGGACCTCCAAACTAAGTTCTTCATTTTTAAACTAAACTAACTTGCTTAATATGAATTTGAGCGTCGAGCTCAAACCGGGAGTCTGAATTGAACTCCATCAGTTTCCACAAGTCACAACCATCGCCCCGGCCGTGCTAGAACAAATCAGAGGCCGATTGGATTAGTATTTCTAATTTGGACCCCCAAACCTAAGTTCTTCATTTTTAAACTAAACTAACTTGCTTAATGTGAATTTGAGCGTCGAGCTCAAACCGGGAGTCGGAATTGAACTCCGTCCATTTTCACAAGTCACACTCATCGCCCTGACCGTGTTCCATTCAAAATGACACTAAGAAATACTAATCCAACTGGCATCCGATTTGTTCAAACACGGTCGGGGCGATGGTTGTGACTTATGAAAACTGACGGAGTTCAATTCCGACTCCCTTAATAAATTAAATATCTATTAAGGACTCCTAATTAATTTGCCCTTTAAGATATATGTATGCCTTCTAAATCAGTCTTTTTAATTCAATTTTTTTGTGTGTGGATGCTTATATTAAATATGACAGGCGTACACCCTCAAGTATAACAATCAACAAGAATCATGCATAAAAAAAAAAACAAATCCTAAAAAATAACCTACTTGAACTTGAGGTGGCTGACTCACCAACTAATCGGTCCGACTAGTCAATAGGGGGGCCATCTGACTCAGACTGATTAATCCTTACTCCGACTCCCAAGAAGTTGAAGTTTGATATCGATTGATGACCAAATAGATACTACTCCCGACTCTCAAGAAGTCGAAGTGAGATACCGATTGATGAAGGAAAATCATAAGTCGGAGTCTCACTGCGATTCTCAAGAAGTCGAAGTTAGATATCGATTAACGTATGAAGACAATCAATCGATCTCACTGCGACTGCTCCATAGTCGAAGTCTCTTATCTATTACTGTTATATCGATTCTCTATTTGTATCGATTGTTATTCTCACTGCGACTTCTCCACAGTCGAAGTATATATCAATTGCTGACTATTTGAATATCGATTGCACTTAAACATTGATTGCATTGAAACATCAATTGCTTTCTTATATTGATTATCTTAAAACATCGATTGCTTTAACATCGATTGTCTTTTAGACATAAATTGTCTTTAAACATCTATGTATTTTACATCAATGATTTAAACATCGATTGCCTCTTCATTCACATCGATTGTTGTTATGAACATCGATTGTCTTTTAAATTCAAACATCGATTGCTTCATTTAAACATCGATTGCATTAGAACATCGATTGCTTCACTTAAACATCGATTACCTTTATGAAACATTGATTGCCTCTGTAATATCAATTACCTTTAAATAAATATCGATTGCCTCTACATTTCAAATGTTTCAAAATATTTTTGGTGCACAAATGAAAGTTCAATGTACTTCATATGTTTAAATTATTATTTCTCTGTTTGAGTGAAGATCTTTCTGTTGTGCACCTTCTATCTTATCAGGGTAGGTAAGAAAAGGAGTCAGCAGAAAATAAGGACTAAAAGGACTCCTTCCTTACGCTAAAAAGCAAAGGCCTCACCTAACATATCTAGATGTCAGCGAAAATCATGGACCTCTGCACAACAAAGTATGGGTCTTCTGTTAGTAAACTTTTTATCTAACTATCTTCTATGCCTACGGATATCTAGACTTTCTTCTATACCAAGTGTCTAGACAGAAGTAGAAGAAGAGCAGATGATGATGAGTCCCAACAGATTCAACAACCCCAATGACTATACTTCAACGGATCTGTTCAAGCTACTCTTTAAAAGAATGAAGCAAGGCTGAAGAAATAAGAGAGTCTTCTTGAAAATCCTCTGAAAGAGTATACATCAGGTGAGAAGTCTCAACTCTATACACACTCAAAGCAAGAGAGGAAGAGATTGAACCCAAGAAGAAGTGTGCATGCAAGCAACCATCCGAAGTCTTCAAGTATTCAAACTCTTTTCTCTGTTCACCCTCTCTGTGCATCATTTTACATTTGGGGAGTTTGTGGGCTGAGGGTTTAAGTTTCATTGTATTTATCTTGTAATCCCTTAGCTCTCAAGTTGCTGTTGGAGATCAAGCAAGCTAAGTTCTTTTCTTTAGAACTTGATCTCCATAGCTTGCTCATTCTTCCTTAAAGAAGAGCAAGGGTTTTTCCTCTTCAAGGGTGAAGAGAAGACCAGTCAAAGTGTGGGTGTCTGTCTAGCTGAGGGACTATACTCAGTGTTCCCTTTATGTTAAGGGAAGAACTTAACTGGGTGGTGTCAGTAGAACCCATCTAGGGGTTTAAGTCTGGCAGAACCGCACTAGGATTTGTTCCAAGAGGGTGGCTTCTTGACTTATAACAGAAGTGAGTTCCTTCCTACTCGGAAAGGAAGAGGACCAGCGGGGAGCTGAGGGTTGTATATCCTTTGGGGGATTGTACCATGGTTAGTGAAATCCCAAGATTTACTTTAGGACTAGACGTAGGTCTTCCATTTGAGAAGTACCAAACCAGGATAAAATTCTCTATGCTCATTTGTGTGATGGTTTTGTTTGAATTGCTTCCGCATTGTTACTCTATCTACTGCACACAACTACATTCACTAACCAAAGTTTTCAAGTGATGATTTTTATTTGTATTTTCAGATAACCTATTCACCCCCCTTTTAGGTTTTCCTTGTTTTTGGATAAAATTCTCTGTGTCATTGTGTGATTGTTTGTTTGAATTGCTTCTGCACTGCTACTCTATCTATGCACACAACTACATTCACTAACCAAAGTTTTCAAGTGGTGATGACAACAAGTGGTATCAGAGCATTGGTCTCTGAACTTCAAGAAGATCTAACGATCTCAGAGCAAAGATCAAATGGCAGCCAAAGGATTTGCTGAAGGCCAATTTGTCTATAGACCACCCTTGTTTGATGGAGAAGATTACAACTATTGGAAGACAAGGATGAAGTTTTTCCTCCAAGGTTATGATTATCAACTATGAACTATCATTGAAGAAGGAGATTTGATAGTTCTCAAACCAAGAGAGGAGTGGACAAACAATGGCAAAAAAATACTCTCACCGAATAGTAAAGCGAAGAACCTCATTTGTTGTGCTCTGACAAGAATGAATTCAATAGGATCTCAACATGCAAATCAGCCAAGAAAATGGACAAGCTAAAGCTCACATGAGGGAACCGACAAAGTGAAGGAAACTAGGATTGATATCCTGGTTACATAGTACGAAAAGTTCCAAATGTTGACATTGAGACCATTACCCAAGTGTAGTAGATTTACTGACATAACTAATGATCCTGTATATATTCCCACCATCACTCCATCTATATATATTCCTATCTCCAACCAAAAAGTTTGGGTCCTTCATACCGTAAGTCCATAGACAGAAGAGGAACAGTCTAAAAATTGCATGACTTATTTGTTTGGTCTTTTGTGAAGCAGCTCCAGCTGCCCATCAAAATATGCAACCATTCCTATCCACCGGGCAACGTTCCATGCATGGGTCTTGGCAGAGTAAGGGGACGAAGTTGTTCTCATCTTCACATAGGGTTGTCCATTATTTCACATGCCGAGGTCTTGGCAGAACACAAGACAAAGACTCTATTTTTTCACATGGGCATCTCTTGTAACTCTTTGGGTTCTTTACTCCACACTTGGTGAAGTGCTACTCATACGCATACTTGCATTCTTGTTTTAGGTCTTCTCAATATTTCTTACACACATGCGGGTGAGATTTATTGAGCCCTACAGACTACAGCAACCTGCATATGCTTGTGGCAGGTGGATATACATGTAAGAACTCTTACTCCTAACACAAATAGGAAGAGAAACTGTAGTACCCCGAAAAATTCAGTAATTTAAAAATCATAGATAAATTAAAATTTTATCAAATTATAAATGCAAACTAGTTAAAAAGGTATGCATCATTATTGCATGCGTAAAAATCCATATAAAAATTTCGTAAAAATAGTAGTTATACTTTAAATAATATTCTCTAATGACCTATCAAGAAATTTGGGTGTAGAAAAATTATTTAGACCAAGTTTAAGAATTTATACGACTTATTAGCGTAATTAAGGAATAAGTCGGAGAACCCATTATTTTATGAGCTAAAGTAGATTATAAATTAAAATAAACATGTGGGTAGACTTTAAATAATATGGGTTGATAGTCCATTATGATAATTGGACCAATAGGCAATCTTGGCTCATGAATAAATTCTTTAATAAAAAGATAATTAAGACCCATTAAGTAAATGGGTTGTACAATTGAGCCATATTTAAGTATTGGGCCAAGAGCAAGAGCCCAATTAGTGGATAAAGGTTAGAAATATTAGGATAAATAATATTAAATTAAATAAGAAGCTAATTAAATAAATATGTTAAATAGATTTAAATTAGAATAAAGGGTGAATAAGTAGAATTAAACTAAAACCCATTAAGCTAAATAAGTAATGGGTTATCCTAAAGGCCCAAGCATGGATTAATGGGCCCAAATGTGAAAAGCCCATCTTGGGATGGGAATTAATTAAATTAAATTCGAACTTAAATTAATAATAAATGGGAAAAAGGGTTAAGATAATCATTAAATAACCATAATTATCCTAAAAAGGAGTCCTCATCCCATCCTAACCCATTAGCCACGAAATTAGACTTCTCCCCAAGCCTATTAGGTAGATAATTACTAGAAAATAAGATGCTAATTATGTAATTCAGAATTTGAAGAAGAGAGAAGAGTTTTAAAGTTTTAAGACTCTTACACTAGCTAAAACACCTCTAATTAGTGTCTACCAGCCCCACTTTGTTGTTGGAGCTCTGGGGCACGAGGAAAGGAGGCTAAGGACAAGTAGTAAGGAGAAGAAGGAGGCTTGAGCAAGAAGAATTGGAAATTTCGTCACCCCAAACCCTAGATCTTTACAGCGCAAAAATGTAGATAATCTCTCAAGCATGAACTAATTAAATTTTACCCTAGGTAGACCATGATCCCTCTTACAAAGCCCTATGATTTGCCTAATTTTCGTTGCTCCATGATGGAGTATTAAATGCTTCAAAACCTATCATCTCCATGTACCCGAACCTTCATGATTGCTATCAATCCGCGTGTACTTAATGCCATGCCATGAAATTAGTTTCATAAATACTACATGATGTAAGCTTTCAAATGCCCCTAGTTTCCCTAAATTTCATCATGTATCCTTTGCGAATTAATTCATTTTCTATAAACTGTGCATGTTTAGGTCACTAAAAAATAACCTTGTTAAGGCATGCACAAACCTTGTATGTTTCCTAATTACTGATGCATGTTGATAGTTCTACGAGTCTACTTTCATTTAAAACTAGTTTTGTAATTTTTGGATCATCGTGCGATTTTGTATCGATTTTAAAAGAGCTCTATGTCATGCATGGGAGGGATGAACCTAATTCAGAAAGGGCTAAACCCCTTTTCTGGGTCGGGCCGCACCCCTGAAGTCGCGACGGCCCGACCCGTCGTGACCTCAGAGGGGACGCGGTCGGCCGGACCGTCGCGACATAAATGCGACGGCCCGCGCCGTCGCGTTCTTTTCCCCCGAACTGGGCCAGCCGGCCGGGTTGCCTATCGCGCCTAGGCCGCCCGTCGTGACTTGAATCACGACGGGTACCCCCACCGCGTTTCAGGTTTTTTGGCTAGAAAAGTAAAATTACTCCCATACCCTTGTTCTAATTACTGTTTAGCCATTGTTTAGCCTTATTTGAACACTATTATTAACATTTCGACCCGATTAATCATTAATGAGCAATATTTATATAAATGCCATTAATTAAAAGCTTTAAGCACGATTTATCATATTCTCATGATTTCTTTTCACATGCACACACTTAAGAGTAATGTTTGCCTTTTGACCATATTAAAGTACTCAATAACATATCTGGTAATTTAGTGTAATTAATTACTTAATTACCCTATTATTTTAAATGACACTTGTCTTCATTTTATTCGCGTGTTTGGTACACCGTTATCGCGTCCCTCTGTCTTCGAGGACTCGAGGCAAGACGAACAACTTTTCGTTACACACTTTCTCTTGACATGGACCACCTCTCCATCGGGAATACTCTCGACTGGGCCAGTGACTCCTTGTCAAGGCCTCTGTAAGTCTTCTTGGCTTTGGCGCACGTCCTTAGCCGACGAGCTGGTTGTACCCTTAAAACTCGTTACACCCTTAGGGATCAGCATGATCCAAACAGTCTTAGTATGTTCTCTCTTACCTTGTGATCACGCCGGACCGTCTAACTTGTGTTCATAACATGGCTAGTGGGCGGTTGTGACTTCTACCAGACTGCCGGCACACGACCTAGTGCTGTGCAACTGTTATTATCGATGTTTCACGTTGTTTTACGATTATACCCCTATCTCGTCTACTATCTCGTTATTCTCATCTATTCATTTTCACTCTATTCTCTCATCTATTTCGTCTACTACACTCGTCTCTTCTTGGTACTCTATTTGGCCATTAAATTGATTGTCTAAAATAACAAAACAGTGCTATATATATGCCAAAGCAATAGGGCCCGGTCTGGTTCTAGGGAGAGCGCCCGAAGAGTGTCATTTCCTCGCGAGGGTAACGTGATCAGGGTGTGTACGGCATGCACCCAGCGCCATTAATAACAATCACAATTTAATCTATGACAATCAATCAATCGTTTTACTATGTCTCTGGGTTGACATGATGCTCGACTAGGGAAGTGCTATTGCACCTTTGTGCAGACGTTATATATTCTTTCACTATATGGTCAATCCTTTATCATGCTAGTTTTGCAATTATACTTTTTGAAATGTGCTATCATTCTTTTGCTATCATGTGCTATCACTCTCTCGACTATACTTGATAGTTCTTTATAGTTATCCCGCCTTATAAGACATTAATCATTTAAAGTATGCCTGTTTACATGAGATATTAAGTCCTACTGAGCATTATCGCTCACCCTGCGCTATTGTTGTATGTGTTTCAGGTAAGTCAGATGATGACCCTACACTCACCAACGAGAATGGACTGGAGTGATGAGCGACTAGGAGTCATAGTGATGGAGTGTCCTTAATTAGTACCTTAGAGTTTAGTTAAATATTTGCTTAATTATCCTTTCCAAATGTAATGATGTTATTGAGCCCTATGTTTTAGCTCAGAATTAGTGGTTGTAATAGTTTAGGTGAATTATCAATAAAATAAAAAATTTATTGTAATTATTGTTCATTAGTTGCTCTGATATTTGCGATTGTATGCGCAATTTACATTACCATACACGTTGTTCATGCCTCCCCGATTTATTCCGCTGTTAAATTGGCGGGGCATGACAGAAACACTTTGTAATTGGTTGGAGGGGCTTGCACAGAAGTTCTCGCTGAAACAAATGAGTGTGAATCCCGCTTGTGTTTGTGAATGGAAGCTTGGGCACTTCCGAGCACCGAGTAAAAATTATTTTTCACATAGGAATAGGAGCTAACATGGATACTACTATTACTCAGATGCTGATATCTACCTATTCATGTTTTACATTTTAGGAATATAAACAACGAGGCAAAGATGGACTTGACTCCTGTAAAAAATGCAAAAACTAGAGCCGCAAAAGAAACCCAAAATCTTGATATTTCGACCCAATTTCGATAAAAGTTATCGATTTCAAAATTGAAAAATAATACTGATAGTTTATTGGCGATTCCGATAAGCTATCAAAATTGAAAATTAATTAGAATCAGTATCGATATTAGTTATTTCGATAAATTATCATAAACTCAAAAGACAATATCATGGTAAAATCTTAACTTATCGAAATTTTAGTTCCGATAATGTAATCAGAATCGAAATAAACCATTCTAATTTATCAGAATCGAAATCGAAACTATATTTCATTTATTGGAATCATAATCAGAAATTGATGTTTTGGAAACCCTCCCACGAAAATTGGCATTGAACTAAGGGTCTATTTGGTTGCATGTAAAATATTTTCATTGGAAAATAATTTTTCATGGAATAACTTTTAGATGAAAATCAAAATCTTAAATGTTCATTGTGTAAATAGAAGATTAAAAAGAAGATGAAAAGTCAACAGTATTAAATGCAAGTTTTTATTAGAGAGTTGCATTGTGGCAAATAGAATATTATGGTCCACTCCAATAAGAGAGGGCCACATATCCCTACTACACTATTCATCAAAAGTTTATTTTATTTTTTTATTTTTAATATATTTTTTTAAAAAATTAAAAAATTACTGAAAAACAAATAACTTTGACATAGACAATTTAAATAGGAGAAATAAATAAAAAACCTAACTTGAATGAATAGTGTTCTATGGATATTTTAATAAAAAATAAAAAATCAAAACAACTAATAAAAATAATTAAATTTGACAAAGACTACGTAAATAAGTGGAAAGAAATAAAAATACAACTTGAATGAATAGTGTCTAAAACATTATCACGGTGGTTAGAATAAATAAAATAAAACAGAAGAAGAAAAAGGAGAACGCCATGCATGAACCAAAAATTGGCATTCGGACTTTTACCCCGGATGCCAAAATCTAGAACTTTTAATATACAGTTTTTCGGATTTTATTTTTCAGGGATATCAAATAACCCAAAAAAAGAAGTTTTCCTTGGAAAACGGTTTCCTAGAGGGGTTTTCATGGAAATTTACATTTAAAATTTATGTTTGGAAAGTAAATTATCTTTATTTATTTCGTGGAAATTCTACCCGGAAGAAACATATATAATCTCTCACAAGTTAATAATGTAGACATGCATGTAGGTATAAATATATTGTTTGTTTAATAGGCATGCATATAGACTGTGTTATTATATATATATATATATAATTTTTTAATCTTAAAACTCTGGCCGGGCCTTGTGCAGTGTCACTTGAAGAAACGTGACATTTTGCGAGAGCAAAACTATCTGAGATGTGTTGCGTTTATTAAGTGAGAGAGATAGAAAGAAGGAACATATATATGTAAGCGTCTGCACGTGCAAGCACCAAATATGACCCCCACATTAATCCTTAGAGAGTGGAAATAATATTGCAGAGAAGAGGCCCACCGTGCGTAAAATAAGAGAAGTCTACCCTTCTCTGCTAGTTGCTTAAAGACAAATATGTCCGGTCCATATCCGAACTAATTCTTTCATCACTTGAGACTACGGTATTTGACTTTCGCTTACAACAAATATGTTTCTGCTTGGTTTTCGGAATAGGAGGGGATATCCCGGACTTATATATCTCAAAATCGATGTTTGGTATTACTAAATTAACGGTGATATCTCCGTGATAAGCTAACTCCGAATATTTCTGAAAACAGGGATATTCTATATTTTTTTTTGATAACGAGGAAATCCCGTCCCGTGTGATTTTGCGGACTCAAGGATTGGTGTTCGTGAACTCCAAGGTCAGAACTTGACAGCTCCTACTTTCCGTATACCCGTATTGCCCTTACCCCACTTGACCAGAAAAACTCCGGATTTACACACCTCGAGAATTGCATGTAAATCAGGTAAATCCCCCCCCAAGAATCGAATTCGGGACCTCTTGCTTTTAAGCAAGAGTTCTAACCGATCGACCCAACCGGGTCTTCTAGGGATATTCTTATAGAATGATCTATCCCCGCTATGTATCTTCAATTTTTTTGACATATTTTCTCATTCACCCCAAATTGCCTTGTGAAGGGAGACGTGTGGAGAGAAGGGAGCTACAGATCTCTATCGCTTCAAGTGATCTCGCTAAGGAGTGGAAGCTCCTGACCCAACCACGGCCCGATCTGTACGTTGCTGCTTCCTATTCTTGTTGTGCACCTTGTTTGCAAGTAATTGTGAGACTAGCATTTATTTTACTTGATTTGTCGGATTTTCTCAATATTTTTTTCTGGCATTTTGATTTGTTGGGTTTGGTGTTCTTAGATCGGATAGTCTTTTGAGTCCTCATTCACCTACAGTTGGGATTATTGTAATTTGTTGATTCATTGGTCCTTACGTGGGAAAAGTTCTTGATGGAACAAGCGAACGTCGTGTTAGAAGTTCTTATGTGATGTATTTATTTTTTCTAGTGTATACTTGTCATTTACAACTGTTTATCCCACTCTTATCTTTTTTGTACCAAATACGGTTGTACAAATATCTTTTTTCTTATGTTTGACGGTATCAAAGGGCATCGGGATTAGGGTTGCAAACGAAATTAAAATTTTGATATTTCACTCGATTTTGATAAAAATTATCGATTTTAAAATTGAAAAATGATAGTCATACCTTATCAGAATCGGTATTAGATATTTCGATAAGCTATCAGAACCAGAATTGAAAAATAATCGAAATCAGAATCAATATTAGTTATTTCGATAAATTATCTATAAACTTAAAAATCAAATTCATGGTAAACACCTTTACTTATTAAAATTTCGATTCCGATAATATAATCAGAACGGAATCGAAATTAATTATTTTAATTTTATCAAAATCAAAATTATATTTCAATTATCAGAATCAAAATCGATCTAAAAACTTTCTTTTTATTTTCACATCGTTGCAATTCTTTTGTGGATGTACGGAACATGTCATATCCCTATCTCCACTGTTTTTATCCCTCTAACAAACAGGAGTTAATATTTCATTTCTTGGAGAGGTACCAAAGTCAATTAATCGCATAACAAGGCCATTTGCACAATTCCCTCCCCAGACACCCGTAAATATGGGTTCTGGGATGCACAAAATCCAAAAAACTTTAGTAAAAAATAAAAAAAAACAATCCACATTTTCGGTTCCTGCGATGGGGACTTGGAAGTCGGGATAAGTTGCCTTACAGCACACTGCATCAACTTCTCTGAACACTTGATCAACCACCCCCCCCCCCCCCCCCAAAAAAAAAAAAAAAAAAAATCTCTGAACCGGACTACTCCAATTAACCCCACTGCTCTTCAAACCTTTCGAAGAAATCAGCAATATTGTAATATATCTGCCATTTATATTATTTTCCTCAGAAATTAACGTCAAGTATACACAAACGCCGAGCTATATTGAGACGCCGTCCGGAATCAGCGGTGTATTCAGGAGAGGTGGTAGAACTTGGAAGGCTTGAGACCCGCCGTGACGTTGAAGTAGCTGATCGCCTCCGCCCACTTCTCGTCGCCCTTGAGGCGGTGAACCAGGATGGTGTTGGGCACGAAGGTGTAGCCGGTGCCGTGCACCGGCAGGTCGTAGGACACCGGCTGGGTGTCGATGTTGAAGTGCGGCGCCCGGGTGCTGTGCACGTTCTTCCCCTTGCCGCCTTCGTGCAGCCACACCCCCACCAGCGTGTCCTCCGACCCGACCGTCCTGTTCCTGGGGATCTCGGAGGTGGCGATCCACTCCACCAAATCCCAGCTGAGCACGTACCCCATGCCCGCCATGAACAGCGGCACGCCGTCCTTGGCGGGGACGTGGTGCCCCCAGTAGAGGTCCTCCCTCGTCTGGTTCCGCAGCGAGGCCACCAGCCCCGGGTACCTGATGTAGGCGTCGTCGTCGGCCTTCATCACGAAGTCGAAGGGCTTGTCCCCGCCGTTGGCGCCGCCGCTGAAGAGGCCGGGGAGGCTGGAGAGGAAGGCGTAGGTCTTGCCGCTGTTCATGTTCTCCGAGCAGTTGAGGACGATGATGTCGTCGTAGCGCATGATCTCCAGCGCCACCAGCACCCGGTGGGGCTCCCAGGTGATGTTGCAGAGCACGAAGCGGAGGTCGATGTGGGCCGCCACCGGCGGCTGCAGGTCCCGGAGGAGTCGCAGCCGGTCGCGCGCCGCGTAGCGGTCAGCTACAGTCAGGACCCCGATCAGCAGCCGGAACTCCGGGGGCGGCGCCAGCGGGGAGGTTTCGGTGGCGGCGACGGTGAAGTCGTCGGCGGAGCCGAAGGCGGCCGAGCGGAGCCGCTCCAGGGCGTGGAGGTGGAACTCGTTGGGGAAGTTGAGGGCGCAGATGAGGACGAGCAGGAAGAGCGGCAGGAGCACCAGAGCGATCTTCTCGGAGATTCTTAGCCTGGGCATTAATGGGGATTTCTGTGGCGACGTCGGCCTCATCGCTGCTGCAGCTTGCCTGCTGCCGCCGGGGAGCCCTTCGCCGCACGTGGAAGCACAGCAGCTGCTTCAACAGTGGAAGGAAGGAGGTAGGAAGGAGGACCTTCTACACTACGCCAAGCGAAGCGCCATTAACGAGCTCGGCAGTGCTGCAGAGAAAGGCCACCAATTCCGGCGTTGTGTGTGGGTTAGCCTCCTCCCAAAATTATAGAAAAAATGGTGGAAATGTGTTGCGGTTCGCGGATTCCATGGCGAGGTCCACCCTTTGGAGTCTTGCGCTGGAAGAAGACAGGCGGGTGGTGTGGACGCTGGACCTGGCCTAACCGGGCCTAACACGAAGCTGGACGGTCTTGGCCGCCATGGGAGGGCTTCGAGTTTGAATCACGGATGGCGGTGCAGCAGGGGGCTGCGGTGCGATATTTTCGTTGACACGAGCCATAAAATAATAAAAAATAGATGAGGAAGATAAAAGAAATATTAAATTAAAAATATTAACTGTATTGTATGGTCTTGTGCCGCTCCGATCCGCGTTTGAACATGTGGGGATTGTTACGCAAGACTTGTGAGGGCAAGAGAGAGAGTATCGACTGCGGTACAATTAGGGGTGTCAATGGGTGGACTTGGGTTGGTCCAATTTAAATTCAGTTCAACTCAATATTATAATAACTCAATCCAAGTCCAACCCAAATTTAATAGATCAAAGTAAACAAACCCATGCTAGTCTATGGGATCCGTTTCAGCTCATCAAGCTAATATGTAAATAGATTCACTATTTTAATTTAAGCATGTTTTAATTTAGAGAGAACTATTGGTGTAGTAGAAACCAATTTTTTTATTTAAGCATATTTTTAATGCATGTGTAGTATGATGGTTATTGATAGGTACGGTGATTATTGATGTCTCTTAGCCCAATGGGCTAACCCGAGTCCAACCCATCAAGTGACGGGTTTAACAAATGGGCTTCAAAAGAGATCCATGGGCTAACCCGAGTCCAACCCAAATTGAGTCTGGAGTGGACTGCCCATTGAACTTCAAACTAACCCAGCCCATTAACACCCCTAGGTACAATTAAACTTATCACATCGAAATTTTCTCCTTTTTTATTTTATCCTTATATTTGTAATGTTTGTATATCTATCCTCTTGATACATTGTAGTCGGACTACACAATCCCATAATTTCTTAGAAGTCTCTCCACAAAAAGCAGAACTTCAACAAAATATGAAAAAAATTGGAAATAAAATATGAATTTGTATTTGTGTGAAGAAAAAAGAAAGAGTACGCAGATACTAAATAACATGATAATAGTACTTAGTATCACGATTTTAGTAAAGATATCTCCATCCTCTTTGATCTGTTAGGTGATCGTATCGTACGGATTGATCATATCGTATTTTATGTGATACGATACCGTATCGATCGATCGATCGAAAATGTTAAATCAGTCGACGAATTTTCATTTCTCTTTGAAGACCAAATAGATCATGGGATTTGTATGTTAATCTAATAGAAATCGGTCGACAAGTAAAAAGACATCGGTTGATTAATTTTCGTCTGATTTTAAATTCTGATCTATTAGACATCTGAGGATGTTTACTAGAAAAATCGGTCGACCGATTTTATAATACCATGTCGATCGTGTCGGAGCTCGCAAATCTCCAAACTCGTTAAGACATAGCAAATCTTGATCTGTTTAATATTTTTATCCACATTTTAGTAAAATATTTTTTTAACATTTGACGGCCCGTTATCGCAAGGGGTACATAACCCATTATCAAATTTAAAATATATTTGATAAGGTCAAGATTGTAAAGGTATGAGTGAGAATTTAGTAACTTTTCAACGTGCAGATGTATATATCTCTATTCAATTTCTATTAGTAATATTAAAAAGCCTGCCAAACATACTAAGGGGAAGAAAAAAAGAGTGGAACTTGGGAAGTCAGAGGTGAGAGAAAGAACATAGAAATTATATTCATATAAGAAAACTATTAAAAATAATATGAAAAATGTAAAAAGTAACTCCGCAAATTATCTGTAAGAAGAGTATTTTTATAAAAGTTCTAAGATAGCCCAGATAGCATAAGATTAATATTATATCAGATTAAATGGTATTTCCCAATTATGTCGGTATGAATTATGAATATTTAGTTTTTTCTTTTCCCTATGTCAAAAAAACAGTATTTTCTTGTCGCTTCTCGCAAATCGCAACGTGACTTCCGGTTCAAATCCGTGTTTAATTAATGTCCACGGGTCCCCACTACCCATGTCCTTACATGTGTGGGGAAACACCAATAGTTTTTAGGAATAGTTTATGTCTGTACTTATTTTGGATATTTTTTTCTTATCTCTCTTTATCTGAAATTTTCTAATTATCCCTCCTCAAAAGTGGGATACAGTTATCACCTTGTATTTATAAATAATTTTAATTATCTCTAATTAATCTATGCAATTTACTTAAAATAATATAATTGTTAACTATAACTTTACCCTCTCTTATCCCCCAAACGATATCTTCCTTATTCACGTACGACCTCTACGACCCTGGATCTTGTGTCTTGTAAATCATATATTTAATTAATAAAATAATCTTCTTACATAAATAATGATAAAACTACTATTCGTATATATATACATAACAAAATACATATAAACTCATTATCTAAAAATACATCCTCTCTTTATGAACTGTTATCTAATCTGGACAAAGTCTGACTGTACAGCTAAAGAATACTTGTAATAGCTCAGTTTTTTGTATAAAGAATAATATATATTACTCTTATATGATCAATATGTATTAATTGATGAACTAGCTCCTTGAGTTGAGGGAAACGCTCAAAGGTAGCTTCCCCGTCTTCTACGTTTGGAGAAGATTGATGTAATTCATGGACCCCACTTAATAATTAATAATCTCATCGGCATCGTTAAGTGTTGCATTGTCATCATGGTATTGAAATAAATATTAGTGTAGTTACATAAGAAGTGAGTACTCAATTAATCAGATATTTCGTCGGACACTCACTCGGAAGTTATAAATAACAGATTTGTAAAATAAAAAATAATTAATGCGCTAGGCTTGTTTATAATAAGTAGAATCTTTCCGTTTGACGCAAGAATCTTATGATGTCCACAATTGATGAAATATCAAATGTTTAAGTCAGGAAAACAATTTTCTGTCTGTTCATATAATTTGGTTGCTGGTTGATTCCAATCATTTGAGATACAAGACAATTCATACAGTGTGTATGAGAATGTATTTAAGTATATATATATCTTGGTATATATCAAAATTATCATACTTCTTTCATGCTCCTTGTGATACTACTTGCTGCCAAGAAAAAGATTATTGTTAGTTTGCCTAACTTTGAATTCCTTCAAGTAAAGACGTCGTCTTCAATTAATTTGTGATCAGCTAGCTTCATGTATGCATGGAATCTTGTGATGCATTATAATGGTTAGGGAGCAATGTGCCTTGCTCAGCCTTCAATTTATATTTGGTCGTGTGTAAAAGTGACTTCAATATATATATATATATATATATATATATATATTATAATGAACTCACTAGAATGTGTGTGTCTTGATAACGGGATGGTTGAGGAGAGGTAACTCGTACATGAAAGCGTCTTCCAAGATTAATTTTTCTCCCAAATCATAGTTTGTTTAATTATATATTGGGTTCCTCCATATAGGCGAATTTTCACTACTTTCAAATCCTTCAAACTGCTGTAAAGCTAATTGATTTTTTATGATATAATAGACTCTCTTGGAGTAGCTAGTAATAATTGTGCAGTGAGATTACACATATACATATGCATATAAAGATAGTGTTTCTACAATTATATATGCGAGTCATTGCAAGAGGGTTTCTATGCAAAAATCTCCGGAAAAAAAAACTAAATTTTGGGTAATGCTACTCTCTCGGTTAATATAAGGCCCGGGAGCTCGCAATCTAAGGAATGTAGAGCCTCCAAAGTCCAAACCTTGTGTCTGATGCGGTGAAAACAGCTGGGTTTCGCCTCCAGTTTTGGCCGGGAAGTTCGCATTTATCTAAAATTTTTGATATTTGGTTGGCCGTATATATGTATACGTGGCCCGTCTCATTGAGGCAGAAATTTTAATTAGTATCTTCTCCTATGAAATAATTGGTCAAAAATACGATTAAGTTGGTGTCCCTACCTCATTTGTCACCACGTCGTGGCGTCCCCACGCGCTATGGAAATTGACTCTTCAGGGCAACTCAAGATCGGATTCGGATCCCATTAAACTCTGCCAAACTCCGCAGTTCTTAATTGTTAAACACCAACTGGCCCTTCAAAGATCGGGTTATCTGCAGATATACTAAAGACTATATAAGTATTTGATATTTCGAATCTGCGACGCAACGAAGCAAAAGTTGGAACGATACACCTCATTCGAGAAGGCGCAACTTGGACGACCCCATCAAAATTTTCTGTAGCATCCCCATTTTGAGACAGTAAAATATGAACGGAGACATGGGCACGTCCTTCGGCGAGAACGCCCACAGCTAGCGACCACCGGCAATACACGTACTCTATCCTGCATGCCGTCCTCACCTTCTCAACCTCCACGGAGGAATGCCCATGCATCATGCATGCATGTTGCAGGCTCAGCAGGTGGTGGTGGTGGTGGTAGAACTGTAGTAGAAGAAGAAGAAGCAGGCGGCGCTGACTAGCTCCGTCCGAGATTGTGGAACTTGGAGGGCTTGAGACCCGCCGTGACGTTGAAGTAAGTGAGCGCCTGCGCCCACTTCTCGGGGCCCTTGAGGCGGTGCACCAGGATGGTGTTGGGCACGAAGGTGTAGCCGGTGCCCGGCCATGGCAGGTCGTAGGACACCGGCTGGGTGTCGATGTTGAAGTGCGGCGCCCGGGTGCTGTGCACGTTCTTCCCCTTGCCGCCTTCGTGCAGCCACACCCCCACCAGCGTGTCCTCCGGTCCGATCGTCTTGTTCCTGGGGATGTCGGAGGCGGTGATCCACTCCACCAAGTCCCAGCTGAGCACGTACCCCATTCCCGCCATGAACAGCGGCACCCCGTCCTTGGCCGGGACGTGGTGCCCCCAGTAGAGGTCCTCCCTCGTCTGGTTCAGCAGCGAGGCCACCAGCCCCGGGTACCTGATGTAGGCGTCGTCGTCGGTCTTCATCACGAAGTCGAAGGGCTTGTCCCCGCCGTTGGCGCCGCCGCTGAAGAGGCCGGGGAGGCTGGAGAGGAAGGCGTAGTCTTACGCTGTTCATGTTCTCCGAGCAGTTGAGCACGATGATGTCGTCGTAGCGCATGATCTCCAGGGCCACCATCACCCGGTAAGGCTCCCAGGTGATGTTGCAGAGCACGAAGCGGAGGTCGATGTGGGCCGCCACCGGCGGCTGCAGGTCCCGGAGGAGGCGGAGGCGGGCGCGGGCCTCGTAGCGGTCGGCGACCGTGAGGACCGCGATCAGGAGATGGAACTCCGGGGGCTGGGCTGGCGGGTAGGTCTGGTTGGTGGCGGTGGATTTGGTGGTGCCGGAGACGAGGGCAAAGGCGGAGGCCTGGAGGCTCGCCAGGGTGTGGAGGCGGAACTCGTTGTGGAAGTTGAAGGCGCCGATGAGGACGAGCAGGCACAGCGAGAAGAGCAGGAGGCCGACCTTCTCGGCCGTGCGCCGCTTGGGCAATGGGGAGACGGCGCCTGGCGGCGACGCCTTCATCTCGCCGTCGGGGCTGCTACCGGAGATGTCTCGCCCAAGCAGTACTGGGGTCTTCTTAGAGCGCAGCGCAGCTTCCATTAAATTGCGCCAGGCGGTGCCTCTGAGGAAGGTCAACGCGTTAGAAAACCAAGCTTCCAAAGAGGTAATATAAATTATTTTTTAAAACAATTTTATTAGTTGAGAGAGAAATTTTGTCAAATTTTTTAACTAACAGAAATATTTGAAAAGTAATTTATAAAAAAAATTAATTAAAAATATCTGATTATAATAGAGAGATACTTAATTGTAACATGATTTACGTATATTGTAATCAAAGATAATATTTGCTGTAAAAAATTATAACTCTATCAGATATTAAAAATAAATTAAATATCTATTAGAGACTCTTAATTAATTAATCTGATTTATATCATCTTTATTACCCAGAGGGCACTCAACATTTCTCTAATAGTAATATTCGAAAGTTATTATGCTCTGGATATATACTGATACAAATTCTGATTTATGTCTCTTTGCATGACCCTAAAAATAAAATAGAGTTATTGCAATAAAAAAGCTCTTATAACTACTTAGGATTAGTGATAACTATATGTATCTAATTTATATTTTTACAATTTCCAACCAAAACTTTTGTGGAAATAACGTACCCTGATCACCAAACCTAGTCGTGGGAGTCCTCCCGGGTTAAGACGAAAGAAAACGTTTCGGACAAACCCACAAGCGACCGCCATCGCGGACTCTTCCAAGTTCAAAGAGGAGGATTTGAAAGTTCAAACGCCGATATTATATTCAGGGATTTAAAAAAAAATAATCTTTTTGGTAAATATTTGTATAAATTCATCCGATTCTAATATATTTATAAAATTATATCTGATTTTAATATATTATAAAACTATATCAGAATAACTTACACATAGATGTTGTAACTTACATAAGTTTGCAGTGCTTATATAAATATATTACAACTTACGCAACTTTATCTAACTTGCATACATATGTTACAACTTACACAAATTTATTATAACTTACACAAATCACACTACAACTTATACAAATTTATCTAGTTTACGCAGATATGGTGCAACTTACATAAATTTATTATAACTTACACAAACATACTACAACTTACACAAATTTATGTAAGCACACAAATTGTATAAGTTGTAATACATTTGTGTAAACTTCTAGACATAATTTTGTAAATATATTAGAATTAAATATACTTTGATAAATATTTAATAAGAGAAAGTTATCCTCTCTGCTTACTGTCCTAACTAGCTTGGTCATGTTGACTTTAGTTTGTGATAAGACACCCGTTGACCATCCCAAGGGCAACTTCTTTTTAGGGTTTTTCATTTTTTTTACCCCGTATAATCTTTTGATTGCATATTAGGGTTGTCTAACCAAACATTTAACCCGCCTGGAACTACTTATTCTGAGCTTTCACTTTTTTTATCCGTGCACTTTTTATTGGCGATTAAGATTGCCTAATTAACCAACATTTAACCCGTCCGAAATTACTTATTCTTGAGATTAATACTTATCTGATTATCAAATGGCTCTTTTATTTATTTATTTATTTTGAATAATCTTCGTGGATCCACTTCTAACTTTGGACCCAACAACTTCTAAATTTTTTAGAGCATTTTTCTTATTTCAGAAGTCACCAAGAAAAATCTCTTAAAAGGACCTGATCTTATAATCGAACTAAGGGATTAAAACTCGACTGTAAAAGATCATGTGAGCTAACAATAAAAAATATATAAAAATAGGTATATTTTTTTATTTGTTAGTAATGGACGACTACTCGAAGCTAGATCGGATCGGGGGGTCGCAAATTATGTTTCAGACTGAGAGCACGTGAGAGCAACGTCTTGGCAGGTTCACATGGTGGTCTTTGAGTTTTTCTGACACTTTCAAGTCCAGAACTTAATTAAAGCAACCCGGTTTAGTATGGAAAACGTGGCACATGACTCTTCCCTCGATCCGAGATAAAAAATTTAAATCTTACCATATCTATAATATTTTACACGTATTATATTTTTTTTGACTGCGTGATAAATTCAAGTGAGGAAGAATATGTTATAAGAGGTATTAGATAAACTTAAGGAAGAATCGAATCCACCGCCTATCTTTTAGATAAGTTACCAATTCTCTCACTCCCCTCTGTCGACGAAAACCTCACTTTATGAAAAAGAACGAAGGTTGTCAGATTATTTTAATTATTATTGATTTTTTTAACATTTAGTAAGGTTTTAATATAGTCTATCGGGAGATATATATCTGTGTATGTATCTGTATGATAGAAGATCCAATTTGAGTTGTTCGGAGGTGGGAGGTTCTAAGTTGGATTTCTGATAGGAGATTTATCTAATCCATATTTAATTCTTCGAGAGATGTGTTATGTGTAGGCCTCACATTTTTTGGGTCCAATATAATAAGGTAATACGTGAAAATTAGAGACTGTTATAGATTTTGACTTTGGAATTTAAGGCATCGTTTGTAACAGAGTTGAGACAGGTTTTGGTTTTTTAAGTCTTTGACAAGATTCAAAGTGTTCCCAAATAATTTGGTAGGTCGACTTATGTGTAAAGGTGATTTTGGTGGAAAGGGAGAGAGAGAGAATTATTTTTCTCTTCCTCCTAACCCAAAATCAGAATTGTAGGTGGTTCCAAAAAAGTTTGTGAGAGAGAGTATTGTCGTAACCTTCGACAGACGAAAAGTTGATGTTAAAAAAATTTACCTTTTTCACGCAGCAAAATAGTCTCATCGCCTTTCATAGCACAGGCGATTAGGTACGAAATTGCGCCTATCGAGGCAGCGTTTGGTAACAATGTTGAAGGAAAAATTCCAATCATTCAATCATTGAAAGACTACTTTCTCACTCTAACTCTCAAGTGAGGAAAATGTGTTTTTAGATTTGACTTTGGGATTTTGAGAAGGGAGGAAAGAGATAGAGAGAAAAAGTGTAAGATGAAGCATGAGCTTTTGTGCCCCAAAAGCAGGTCTTGGTTAGCTTTTACCTCCAAAATCTGATTTAAAAAAAGGGGAAAGCCCCAAGGATACCAAACGCTGCTCATGAGTCGAGACGATGTTGGAAATTCGATTTTGCTAAAAATTGATTTTCCACAATCAGATCCAAACGTCGCCTAAGAACATCAATCTTTGGAGAAATTCTATTCACCCGGGTACCCGGGTGAATGTTTTATCCGAGCGCCCCGAATGGCGCCACCCCATGGATGGCTGCCTAGACGTGGGGCCCAAACAACAAGCACTGCCATCACCTAATGCAATAAGGGGGCGTCGAGCGCCTCTGAGTGCTGATTTCGAATTGGGGTCTTATAAGCGATTCCGATAACCGAGCGAAAAGTTATGCCCGTTTGAGCGAAGCGGTGTCCGTATGCGATCGCAACAGCAGCCTGCGACCGCGCTCCCAGAGAGGAATTCGGGCGCCAGACTACAAATCTCCGAATGCGACCATTTACCGACCGGGTCAAAGTGCCGATTCTGAATTGGGGCCTCGCGGGCGGTTCCGACCCTCAGGTGAATAAATATCCACGTCCGACCGGAGGGTACGACAGTCGGTGTACTAGTACACAGGCTCCGGGGGGAATTTTGGCCCCAGAATGGAATTCCGCAAAACCAGCACGCTGTCGACCATCTCGGAGTGCCGATTCCGAATTGTGGTAACATAAGCGATTCCGATCCCCGTGCAGAAAGTTATGCCTAATTTTTTCACTGAAGGGGTGGGAATAAACCGAAGTGGGTGACTATATCCGCGATGTTCGGGCACCCATATCCACGACCTGGGGGGGGGGGGAGATCTCGTGTCGAGTTGAACATGACTTCCAATCGCTGTGACTGGGGGCTCCGCTTGTGGGCTCTGTAAGCGATTCGCGTAATCGAGGGAGTCGCTACTGCCAAAAAACCTTGGAATAGGGGAGATCGTCGGCTAGAATCGTAATTCAGAGTGCGAAATGAGGTTTTTTGACCCCGAAATGACCTCTTATCGCCTAGGCAATACGGGCACAACGAGCGCCTCTGAGTGCCGATTCCGAATTGGGGTCTTATAAGCGATTCTGATAACCGAGCGAAAAGTTATGCCCGTTTGAGCGAAGCGGTGTCCGTATGCGATCGCATCGGCAGCCTGCGACCGCGCTCCCGGAGAGGAATTTGGGCGCCGGATCGGAAATCTCCGAATGTGACCATTTACCGATCGGGTCGAAGTGCCGATTCTGAATTGGGGCCTCGCGGGCGGTTCCGACCCCCGGGCGAATAAATATCCGCGTCTGACCGGAGGGTACGTCAGTCGGTGTACTAGTACACACGCTTCGGGGGAGGGGGGGGGGGGGGAATTTTGGCCCCGGAACGGAATTCTGCAAAACCAGCGCTATCGACCGTCTCGGAGTGCCGATTCTGATTGTGGTAACATAAGCGATTTCGTTGCCCGTGCGGAAAGTTATGCTCAATTCTTTCGCTGAAGGGGTGGGAATAAACTGGAGGGGGTGACTATATCGGCGATGTTCGGGCATCCATATCCACGACCTGGGCTGGAGATCTCGCGTCGAGTTGAACATGACTTCCGATCGCTGTGACTGGGCGGCTCCGGTGTGGGCTCCGCCAGCGCTTCGCGTAATCGAGGGAGTTGCTACTGCCAAAAAACCTTGGAATAGGGGAGATCATCGGCGAGAATCACAATTTCTAAGTGCAAAACGAAGGTTTTTCGAACCCAAAACGATGTCTTATCGCTTGAGGCAAAAAGGGTGCATCGAGCGCCTCTGAGTGCCGATTCTGAATTGGGGTCTTACAAGCGATTCCGATAACCGAGCGAAAAGTTATTGCCCGTTTGAGCGAAGCGGAGTCCGTATGTGATCGCATCGGCAGCCTGCGACCGCGCTTCCGGAGAGGAATTTGGGCGTCGGATCAGAAATCTCTGAATGCGACCATTTATCGACCGGGTCGAAGTGCCGATTCTGAATTGGGGCCTCGCGGGCGGTGTCACGCCCTGATATTTAGCAGCGGAATAAATACTAGGGGACGTGAACGATACAAACAAGCGTATCACAGTTGAATAGCGCAGAGTCACAATTGAATATAACAACACATTCGAGACTATAATATGGTCACCAAAAGTATACTTATTCCATTCTATTCAACTAGATACAACCTCATATAAGAAGAATCGACTGAAGAGGTTTATTAATCAAATAACAACGTTTCTCTAATACATCGACTACTTAAATTTTCATTTCTAAGCTGACAACTATTCATATGACATGTGCTCGTGACTCTTGCCCTGTCCCATCTGACTCCACTGGTTCCTCATCACTACCTGAAAAGGGCAGGATGATAGGGGTGAGCGAACTAGCTCAGTAGGATTTACATCTCAATATTGTGCGGGCACTAGTATACATGATTAACATTTTAAATAGGCAGATATGCATATGAACATGATGACAATGCATGCTTTTCTAACAAGTTGAATAGCAGAATAGAACAGATATCATATCAGATCAAATGTCGAGTTTCATATACAATGAACAGATATTTCAAGAGTAGAATCGTATCAAAAGAGATTGGCCATATTCAGACAGATATCATGCGTCCACATGAACAGACGTATCATATCATATCAAGTCAAACTTATCATATCAAACAAAGGCACATTTTCACAATCTTGCGTGTTTGTTGTGCTATGTCAAGCACCAAGAGTCCATACTCCGCGGTTAATAAGTACGTTGGGGCGCTCCTCCCTAGGACCAGACAGGGCCCCTATTGCACAGGCATTGGATCAAATTTGGACCGGAGTCCCACGTTGTGCCGAACAAACATACATATTATGGCCACGGAGTTTCAATGGCAAGCACGTAGTAAAAAGAACATGATCATTCATAGAGTCAAGGTATGACAAATAGCTCAAGAGAACAAAGCAGGATAACAACGTATCTTATGTTTCATAATTCATTATGTGTTGACATGAGGATGTTTTCTAAAGACAGATCATATGTAGAACATGTGCTTCCTAACAGTATGCATATGACAGATAATTAATTTAACACAGGAAAGCATGTAACTACTGAAACTCATATGCAAATCATGATGTTAACTTCACTAACATGTCCATACTAACATGTATTCATCCCCATATTCACATCATATTTCTTATCTTATTAATTGACAGTAGGTAAGATCACAAGATAATCCAATGAACATAGGGACAATCAAAATTACACATTAGAATCATATTCGTATCATTACCATTTTCTTCAATGGGTTGATTTATTTTAGGTCCATGCATACTATATAACATCATGCACATGTTTGTAGACATCATGGAATGATCAGACCCAAAATATGCAAAATCTTGTAAGGGTAGTGTCGACACACCCCTGACTGGTGTCGACACAATGCTCCAGACACATGGCAAAATAATGCAAAACTGGTCAAGTAGTGTCGACACTAGATCAAGTAGTGTCGACACAATGCTTCAAATACAAGGCAAAATGATCAAGTAGTGTCGAAACTAGATCCAGTAGTGTCGACACTAGAGACAGCTTCCAGAAAACCTTCTGGCCAATATGAGACAGTGTGTCGACACTAGATCAGGTAGTGTCGACACTAGATCAGCTCCTAGAAACTTTCTGGGTCAAACTGGGACAGTGTGTCGACACTAGATCAGATAGTGTCGACACTAGAGACCTTCCCAGAACACCTTCTGGGCTGTTATGGGACAGTGTGTCGACACTAGTTCAGGTAGTGTCGACACTAGAGGCCCTCCAGAACAAAAACATTGGTTAAGTGTAACCGAAAAACATCTCATGCAGAAATTCACTTACCCTCTTATAACTCTCTAACGAATGACATTTAGACAAAATGTTCGATGACTAGAACAACTAGTAGAAGAACTTTGATGTTGGTGGTTTGATCTAATTCGGTCTCAAATCCCAAGAAACATATGAAGAACAAAAGTCAAGTGTAGCCCGAAATCACAGTATCATGCAGTGACTCTCTTCCCACACCTATAACTCTCTAACCAAAGACTTTGGGATAAAATGTCCAACATAAAAGATGATCGTGACTTTAAGTAGAAGAACTTTTGTAAAGGAAGTTTAGTCTAATTCGGTCTTAAATCGTGTGCATGATATGAAGAACGGGAAAAGCCCTAACTAGGCATGACTTAGGGAAAACGACCAATACCCCATGCATACTCCATGAAAATTGGGCAAATCAAGTGCAAATGAACATAGAATCGATTCTCTACATGTGGTATAGGTTTTCTTTAATCTTGGCCCGAGAACACCTACCTTTATGAAGATCTAAGACCAGTCGACGTTCTAGACGCGCAGAGGATGGAGGGGGATGAAGCTCGGGTTCCCAGCCTTTCTCCTTCTCCTCTGAAGCCCTAGCCTGCCTCCAAACGACCCAAACTCATTGTTAAACCTTTCCCAAGTGTTTAAGGATGAGTTCTTATAGATTTAGGTTGTATTTACAAGTCCTAACGACACTAGGAAAGGGGCTACGAGTTTTGTTTCCTACTTTCCAAGAAATTTGGACTCTTTCCTCAAAGGAGGTAGCAATGGTTTAGAAACCACCAATTGGGGTTGGGTTCGGTTTTGGATTACCTTACATGACTAATCACCCATATTTTAACCCTAAATTACCCTCCCTAATTACTACATAATTACATACACGAATTTCTGGTAATTTCCCGTCCTAGTTTTCATCCTTGGGTCAAAGTGCTCCATTGGCCCAAATCTTGTAATGGATCATTAATACATGGTGTTGGAAGTCTCTCCAATCTGTTTATTTAATTTATTCCCCTTTATTTCTAAAATTTTTAAATCACTAAATTTCCGGGATGTTACATCCTCCCACACTTAAGAAATTTTGTCCCCAATTTACGCATAATGGTGTAGTTCGTACCTGAGAATAGTTCTGGGTGGTTTTTCTTCATTCTTTCCTCGTTTCCCAGGTAGCATTAGTAACTCCGTCTCGACTCCATTGGACCTTCACCATAGGTATGGTACGATTCCTGAGTCGTTGAATCTTCCGATCCAACAGTTTGATCGGCTTCTCTTCATAAGTCAGGTCCTCCCGAATCTCCAAGTCCTCATGGTTGATTACATGGTCGGCATTGAATAAGTACTTCCACAGCATGGATATGTGGAACACATTATGCACGTTCGCCAGCTGGGGAGGTAGTGCAAGTCGATACGCCACCTGACCAATCCTTTCCAGAATTTCAAATGGCCCTATGAATCTGGGACTCAACTTCCCTTTGATCCCAAATCTTTGGGTGAGACCTTCAAGAAATATGTTCGCCAACCTGACATTCCAGTTCTCTCCTTCTCTTGTCCGCATAACTCTTCTGCCTGGATTGTGCTATCTTCAGACGTTCCCTGACAATCTGAACCTTCTTGACAGTTGCTTCAATTAAGTCGGGTCCAACCCATTGGTTCTCCCCAAACTCTTCCCAACAAAGGGGTGATCTGCAACTCCTGCCATATAAGGCTTCAAATGGAGCCATCTTGATACTTGCCTGATAGCTGTTGTTATATGCAAACTCCATCAGGTACAACTGATCATCCCATCATCCTCTAAAATCCAACACTAGAGCACGAAGCATGTCCTCCACAATTTGATTTGTCCTTTCGTTTGTCCATCAGTCTGAGGATGGAAGGCAGTACTAAAGTTTAGTTTAGTACCCATTGCTGCTTGTAAACCCTTCCAGAAATGTGAAGTAAATCTAGGGTCCCGATCTGATATTATGTTAGATGGAACCCCATGCAATCTGACTACTTCCTTAACATATAGTGCAGCAATACATCCACTGACCATGTACTCTTGATCGGCAAGAAGTGAGCCGACTTAGTCAATCGATCAACTATTACCCAAATTGCATCCATACCACTTCTAGTCTTGGGCAATCCCATGATAAAGTCCATACCGATGTTATCCCACTTCCATTCTGGGATTTCCAGTGGTAGCAGTCCACCAGCTGTACGGAAATGCTCGGCCTTGACTTTCATGCATGTTAAACAGTATGACACATGATCGGCCACATCCCTCTTCATGTTTGGCCACCAGTACGACCTTTTAAGTCTTGGTACATCTTTGTTGATCCAGGGTGAATCGTGTATTGGACTGGTGAGCTTCATTTAGTAACCTTTTATTGAGTTCTCCATGATCAGGGACACATGTTCTACCTCGGACAGTATCTTCCCTCAGCTGATAGAGTAAAGTAGGTCTTTGTTCTAGCTTCTCCCTGATCTCAACTAAGAATGGGTCCTCTCCCTGTTTCTCCCTGATTTCTGTCAGTAGATCGCATTGTATCTGGAGATTGGAAATCATTACCTGTTTTTCCTTCTTTCCCATGTCTAAGTTCAAGTTTGCAAATTGCTCCAGTAACTTCCATTCGCCCAGCATCATATTAGCTAGCATAGCTCCTGGTTGTCTACTTAGAGCATCTGCCACTACATTGGCTTTCCCAGGGTGATATTGAATGGAAAAGTCAAAGTCCTTAAGGTACTCTAACCACCTTCTTTGTCTCATGTTAAGCTCCTTCTGTGAGAACAAGTATTTCAAACTCTTGTGGTCAGAAAAGACTTTAAATTGCTCACCATAGATATAATGCCTCCAAATCTTCAAGGCGAATACTACAGCTGCTAACTCCAGGTCATGAACCGGGTAGTTCACTTCGTGGATCTTCAACTATCTAGAGGCATAAGCTATTACTTTCCCTTGTTGCATTAAGACGCATCCCAGACCTGTTCCAGAAGCATCTGAATAAATTTCAAATCCTCCCTCTTCATGGGTAAGGCGAGGACAGGAGCAGTGGTCAAACACTTCTTCAAGTTGTTAAAGCTTTCTTCACATTCATCGGTCCACACAAACAGATTCTCCTTCCGGTCAACTTGGTTAACGGCACTGCAATCTTTGAGAAATCCTTTATAAACCTTCGGTAATATCCTGCTAGACCTAGGAAGCTCCTGATCTCTGTGACGCTTGTCGGTCTTTCCCATTTCAGTACAGCCTCAACCTTTGATGGATCAACAACGATACCATCCTTGGTTACCACATGTCCTAAAAAGGATACCTCCTCAATCCAGAATTCACATTTACTTAGCTTGGCATATAATTTATTCTCCCTTAAAATCTGTAATGAGATCCTCAAATGCTCTTCATGCTCTTCCCTTGTCTTGGAATAGATTAATATATCATCGATGAATACCACCACAAACTTATCAGATATGGGCGATAAATGTTATTCATCAACTGCATAAAAACTGCAGGGGCATTTGTTAGTCCAAAAGGCATAACAATGAATTCATAATGCCCATACCTGCTTCGGAAGGCTGTCTTGTGAATGTCTTCTCCTTTGATCCTCAATTGATGATAACCGGATCTGAGATCTATTTTAGAGAAGTATCTAGCTCCAGATAATTGATCAAACAACTCATCAATCCTTGGCAGAGGGTATTTGTTCTGATAGTTAATTGGTTTAGTTGTCTGTAATCTATACATAGCCTCATGACCCATCTTTCTTCTTAACGAAGAGGATAGGTGCACCCCATGGCGATGTACTGGGTCAGATGAAACCCTCTCTAACAGTTCCATCAGTTGCTCTTTTAATTCCTTCAGTTCTGCGGGGGAGATTCTATATGGTGCCCTAGATACTGGTGCTGCTACAGGGACCAACTCGATGGTAAAATCGACCTCTCGCTCAGGTGGAATTCCTGGCAAGTCTTCGGGAAAAACATCAGTGTATTCGCTGACAATATGGATGTCCTCTACTTTGACTTCCTTCTTTGTGATGACCACAGCAGCAAGAAAGGCCATACAACCTTTCCTCATCATCCTTTTGGCCTGTAGTGCAGAGATAAGTCGAACGCCTCTGAGTGCCGATTCTGAATTGGGGTCTTATAAGCGATTCTGATAACCGAGCGAAAAGTTATGCCTGTTTGAGCGAAGCGGTGTCCGTATGCGATCGCATCGACAGCTTGCGACTGTGCTCCCGGAGAGGAATTTGGGCGCCGGACCGGAAATCTCCGAATGCGACCATTTACTGACCGGGTCGAAGTGCCGATTCTGAATTGGGGCATCGCGGGCGGTTCCGACCCCCGAGTGAATAAATATCCGCGTCCGACCGGAGGGTACGGTAGTCAGTGTACTAGTACACATGCTCCAGGGGGGAATGTTGGCCCCAGAACGGAATTCCGCGAAACCAGCGCGCTGTCGACCGTCTCGGAGTGCCGATTCCGAATTGTGGTAACATAAGCGATTCCGATGCCCGTGCGAAAGTTGCCCAATTCTTTCGCTGAAGGGGTGGAATAAACCAGAGGGTGTGACTATATCGGCGATGTTCGGGCACCCATATCCACGACCTGAGGAGGAGATCTCGTGTCGAGTTGAACACGACTTCCGATCCTTGTGACTGGGCGGCTCCGCGTGTGGGCTCCGCCAGCGATTCGCGTAATGGAGGGAGTCGCTACAGCCAAAAAACCTTGGAATAGGGGAGATCGTTGGCTAGAATCGCAATTTCGGCGTGCGAAACGAAGGTTTTTCGACCCCGAAACGACATCTTATCGCCTGATGCAATAAGGGGGCGTCGAGCGCCTCTGAGTACCGATTCCGAATTGGGGTCTTATATCGATTCCGATAACCGAGCGAAAAGTTATGCCCGTTTGAGCGAAGCGGTGTCCGTATGCGATCGCATCGACAGCCTGCGACCGCGCTGCCGGAGAGGAATTTGGGCGTCGGACCAGAAATCTCCGAATGCGACCATTTATCGACCGGGTCGAAGTGCCGATTCTGAAATGGAGCCTCGCGGGCGGTTCCGACCCCTGGGCGAATAAATATCCGCATCTGACCAGAGTGTATGGTAGTCGGTGTACTAGTACACACGCTCCGGGGGGAATTTTGGTCCCGGAACAGAATTCTGCGAAACCAGCGCCCCCTGTCGACCGTTTCAAAGTGCCGATTCCGAATTGTGGTTACATAAGTGATTCTGATGCCCGTGCGGAAAGTTATACCCAATTCTTTCGCTGAAGGGGTGGGAATAAACCAGAGGGGGTGAATATATCAATGATGTTTGGGCACCCATATCCACGACCTGGGGAGGAGATCTCGCGTCGAGTTGAACACACGACTTCCGATCGCTGTGACTGTGCGCTCCACGTGTGGGCTCTGCCAGCGATTCGCGTAATGGAGGGAGTCGCTACGGCCAAAAAACCTTGGAATAGGGGAGATCGTGGGCTAGAATCGTAATTTTGGAGTGAAACAAAGGTTTTTCGACCCCGAAACGACGTCTTATCGCCTGATGCAATAAGGGGGCATCGAGCGCCTCTAAGCGCCGATTCTGAATTGGGGTCTTATAAGCGATTCTGATAACCGAGCGAAAAGTTATGCCCGTTTGAGCGAAGCGGTGTCCGTAAACGATCGCATCGGTAGCCTGCGACCGCGCTCCCGAAGAGGAATTTGGGCGTCAGACCAGAAATCTCCGAATGCGAGCATTTACCGACCGAGTCGAAGTGCCGATTCTGAAATGGGGCCTTGCGGGCGGTTCCGACCCCCGGGCGAATAAATATCCGCGTCCGACCGGAGGGTACGGTAGTCAGTGTACTAGTACACACGCTCCAAGGGGGAATTTTGGCCCCAAAATGGAATTCCGCGAAACCAGCGCGCTGTCGACCGTCTCGGAGTACCGATTCCGAATTGTGGTACATAAGCGATTCCGATGCCCTGCGGAAAGTTATGCCCAATTCTTTTGCTAAAGGGGTGAGAATAAACGGAGGGTGTGACTATATCAGCGATGTTCGGGCACCCATATCCACGACCTGAGGAGGAGATCTCGTGTCGAGTTGAACACGACTTCCGATCCCTGTGACTGGGCGGCTGCGCGTGTGGGCTCCGCCAGCGATTCGCGTAATGGAGGGAGTCGCTACGGCCAAAAACCTTGGAATAGGGGAGATCGTTGGCTAGAATCGCAATTTCGGCGTGCGAAACGAAGGTTTATCACCCCGAAACAACATCTTATCGCCTGACGCAATAAGGGGGCTTCGAGCACCTCTGAGTGCCGATTCCGAATTGGGGTCTTATAAGCGATTCCGATAACCGAGCGAAAAGTTATGCCCGTTTGAGCGAAGCGGTGTCCGTAGGCGATCGCATCGGCAGCCTGCGACCGCGCTCCCGGAGAGGAATTTGGGTGTCGGACCAGAAATCTCTGAATGCGACCATTTATCGACCGGTCGAAGTGCCGATTCTGAAATGGAGCCTCGCAGGCGGTTCCGACCCCCGGGCGAATAAATAACCGCGTCTGACCGGAGCGTACGGCAGTCGTGTACTAGTACACACGCTCCGGGGGGGGGGGGGAATTTTGGTCCCAGAACGGAATTCTGTGAAACCAGCGCCCTGTCGACCGTCTCGGAGTGCCGATTCCGAATTGTGGTTACATAAGTGATTCTGATGCCCGTGCGGAAAGTTATACCCAATTCTTTCGCTGAAGGGGTGGGAATAAACCAGAGGGGGTGACTATATCAGTGATGTTTGGGCACCCATATCCACGACCTGGGGAGGAGATCTCACGTCGAGTTGAACACGACTTTCGATCGCTGTGACTGGGCGGCTCCGCGTGTGGGCTCCGCCAACGATTCGCGTAATCGAGGGAGTCGCTACTCCTGCCAAAAAACATTGGAATTGGGGAGATCGTCGGCTAGAATCGTAATTTTGGAGAGCGAAACGAAGGTTTTTCGACCCCGAAACGACGTCTTATCGCGTGATGCAATAAGGGTGCGTCGAGCGCCTCTAAGTGCCGATTCTGATTGGGGTCTTATAAGCGATTTCAATAACCGAGCGAAAAGTTATGCCCATTTAAGCGAAGCGGTGTCCGTATGCGATTGCATCGGCAGCCTGCGACCGCGCTCCCAGAGGAATTTGGGCGCCGGACCAGAAATCTCCGAATGCGAGCATTTACCGACCGGGTCGAAGTGCCGATTCTGAATGGGGCCTTGCAGGCGGTTCAACTCTGGGCGAATAATTCCCACGTCCGACCGGAGGGTACGACAGTCAGTGTACTAGTACCACCGCTCCAGGGGGGAATTTTGGCCCGAAATGGAATTCCGTGAAACCAGCGTGCTGTCGACCGTCTCAGAGTGCCGATTCCGAATTGCGGTAACATTAGCGATTCCGATGCCTGTGCGGAAAGTTATGCCCAATTCTTTCGCTGAAGGGGTGGGAATAAACCGAAGGGTGTGACTATATTGGCGATGTTCGGGCACCCATATCTACGACCTGTGGAGGAGATCTCGCATCGAGTTGAACACGACTTCTGATCGCTGTGACTGGGCGGCTCCGCGTGTGGGCTCCGCCAGCGATTCGCGTAATCGAGGGAGCCTCTACTGCCAAAAAACCTTGGAATAGGGGAGATCGTTGGCTAGAATCGCAATTTCGGAGTGCAAAACGAAGGTTTTTCGACCCCGAAACGACATCTTATCACCTGAGGCAATAAGGGGGCGTCGAGCGCCTCAGAGTGCGAATTCCGAATTGGTGTCTTATAAGCGATTCCGATAACCGAGCGAAAAGTTATGCCCGTTTGAGCGAAGCGGTGTCCGTATGCGATCGCATCGGCAGCCTGCGACCGCGCTCCCGAAGAGGAATTTGGGCGCCGAACTGGAAATCTCCGAATAAGACCATTTACAGACCGGGTCAAAGTGCCGATTCTGAATTGGGGCCTCGCGGGCGGTTCCGACCCCCGGGCGAATAAATATCCGCGTCTAACCGGAGGGTACGGCAGTCGGTGTACTAGTACACACGCTCCGGGGGGAATTTTGGTCCGGAACGGAATTCCGCAAATAGCGCGCTGTCGACCGTCTCGGAGTGCCGATTCCGATTGTGGTACATAAGCATCCCGATGCCCGTGCGGAAAGTTATGCCCAATTTTTCGCTGAAGGGGTGGGAATAAACCGGAGGGGGTGACTATATCGGCGATGTTTGGGCACCCATATCCACGACCTGGGGAGGAGATCTCGTGTCGAGTTGAACACGACTTCCGATCCTTGTGACTGGGCGGTCCCGCGTTTGGGCTCCTCCAGCGATTCGCGTAATCGAGGGAGTCGCTACTGCAAAAAAACCTTGGAATAGGGGAGATCATTGGCTAGAATTGCAATTTTAGAGTGCGAAACGATGGTTTTTCGACCCTGAAATGACGTCTTATCGCCTGAGGCAATAAGGCGGCATCGAGTGCCTCTGAGTGCCGATTTCGAATTGGGGTCTTATAAGCGATTTCGATAACCGAGCGAAAGGTTATGCCCGTTTGAGCGAAGCAGTGTCCGTATGCGATCGCATCGGCAGCCTATGACAGTGCTCCTGGAGAGGAATTTGGGCGCCGGACCGAAAATCTCAGAATGTGACCATTTACCGACCGGGTCGAAGTGCCGATTCTGAATTGGCGCCTCGTTGGCGGTTCCGACCCCTGGGCGAATAAATATCCGCGTCTGACCGGAGCGTACGACAGTCGGTGTACTAACACACGCTCCGAGGGGGAATTTTGGTCCCGAAACGGAATTCCGCAAAACCGGCGCCCTGTCGACCGTCTCGGAGTGCCGATTCCGAATTGTGGTTACATAAGTGATTCTGATGCCCGTGCGAAAAGTTATACCCAATTCTTTCGCTGAAGGGGTGGGAATAAACCGGAGGGTGTGACTATATCGGCGATGTTCGGGCACGTATATCCACAACCTGGGGAGGAGATCTCGCGTCGAGTTGAACACGACTTCCGATCGCTGTGATTGGGCGGCTCCGCGTGTGGGCTCCACCAGCGATTCGCGTTATCGAGGGAGTCGCTACTGCCAAAAAACCTTGGAATAGGGGAGATTGTCGGCTAGAATCATAATTTTGGAGAGTGAAACGAAGGTTTTTCTACCCCGAAACGACGTCTTATCGCCTGATGCAATAAGGGGGCGTCAAGCGCCTCTAAGTGCCGATTCTGAATTGGGGTCTTATAAGCGATTCCAATAACCGAGCGAAAAGTTATGCCCATTTGAGCGAAGCGGTGTCCGTATGCGATTGCATCGGCAGCATGCGACCGCGCTCCCCCGAGAGGAATTTGGGCGCCGGACCAGAAATCTCCGAATGCGACCATTTACCGACCGGGTCGAAGTGCCGATTCTGAATTGGGGCCTTGCGGGCGGTTCCGACCCCCGGGCGTATAAATATCCACGTCCGACCGGAGGGTACGACAGTCAGTGTACTAGTACACAGGCTCCAGGGGGGAATTTTGGCCCCTAAATGGAATTCGGCGAAACCAACGCGCTGTCGACCGTCTCGGAGTGCCGATTCCGAATTGTTGTAACATAAGCAATTCCGATGCCCGTGCGGAAAGTTATGCCCAATTCATTCACTGAAGGGGTGGGAATAAACCGGAGGGTGTGACTATATCGGCGATGTTCGGGCACCCATATCCACGATCTGGGGAGGAGATCTCGTGTCGAGTTGAACACGACTTCCGATCCCTGTGACTGGGCGGCTCTGCGTGTGGGCTCCGCCAGCGATTCGCGTAATCGAGGGAGTCGCTACTGCCAAAAAACCTTGGAATAGGGGAGATCATTGGCTAGAATTGCAATTTCAGAGTGCGAAACGAAGGTTTTTCGACCCTGAAATGACGTCTTATCGCTTGAGGCAATAAGGGGGCGTCGAGCGCCTCTGAGTGCCGTCTCCGAATTGGGGTCTTATAAGCGATTCCGATAATCGAGCGAAAAGTTATGCCCGTTTGAGAAAAGGGGTGTCCGTATGCGATCGCATCGGCAGCCTACGACCGCGCTCCCAGAGAGGAATTTGGGCGCCAGACCGGAAATCTCAGAATGCGACCATTTACCGACCGGATCGAAGTGCCGATTCTGAATTGGGGCCTCGCTGGCGGTTCCGACCCCTGGGCGAATAAATATCCACGTCTGACCGGAGGGTACGACAGTCGGTGTACTAGTACACACGCTCCGGGGGGGAATTTTGGTCCCGCAACGGAATTCCGCAAAACGAGCGCCCTGTCGACCGTCTCGGAGTGCCGATTCCGAATTGTGGTTACATAAGTGATTTCGATGCCCGTGCGAAAAGTTATACCCAATTCTTTCGCTGAAGGGATGGCAATAAACCAGAGGGGGTGACTATATCAGCGATGTTTGGGCACCCATATCCACGACATGGAGAGGAGATCTCGCGTCGAGTTGAACATGACTTCCGATCGCTATGACTGGGCGGCTTCGCGTGTGGGCTCCGCCAGCGATTCGCATAATCAAGGGAGTCGCTACTACCAAAAAACATTGGAATATGGGAGATCGTCGGCTAGAATCGTAATTTTAGAGAGCGAAACGAAGGTTTTTCGACCCCGAAACGACGTCTTATCGCCTGATGCAATAAGGGGGCGTCGAGCGCCTCTAAGTGCCGATTCTGAATTGGGGGTCTTATAAGCGATTCCAATAACCGAGTGAAAAGTTATGCCCATTTGAGCGAAGCGGTGTCCGTATGCGATTGCATCGGCAGCCTGCGACCGTGCTCCCGGAGAGGAATTTGGGCGCCGGACCAGAAATCTCCGAATGTGACCATTTACTGACCGGGTCGAAGTGCCGATTCTGAATTGGGGCCTTGCGGGCGGTTCCGACCCCCGGGTGTATACATATCTGCGTCTGATTGGAGGGTACGGCAGTCAGTGTACTAGTACACATGCTCCAGGGGGGAATTTTTGCCCCGAAATGGAATTTGGCGAAACCAGTGCGCTGTCGACCGTCTCGGAGTGCCGATTCTGAAATGTGGTAACATAAGCGATTCCGATGCCCGTGCGGAAAGTTATGCCCAATTCTTTCACTGAAGGGGTGGGAATAAACCGGGGGGTGTGACTATATCGGCGATGTTCGGGCACCCATATCCACGACCTGGGGAGGAGATCTCGTGTTGAGTTGAACACGACTTCCGATCCCTGTGACTGGGCGGCTCCGCATGTGGGCTCTGCCAGTGATTCACGTAATCGAGGGAGTTGCTACTGCCAAAATACCTTGGAATAGGGGAGATCGTTGGCTAGAATCACAATTTTGGTGTGCGAAATGAAGATTTTTCGACCCCGAAACGATGTCTTATCGCCTGAGGCGATAAGGGGGCGTCGAGCGCCTCTGAGTGCCGATTCCGAATTGGGGTCTTATAAGCGATTCCGATAACCGAGCGAAAAGTTATGCCCGTTTGAGCGAAGCGGTGTCCGTATGCGATCACATCGGCAGCCTATGACCGCGCTCTAAGAGAGGAATTTGGGCGCCGGATCGGAAATCTCCGAATGCGACCATTTACCGACCGGGTCCAAGTGCCGATTCTGAATTGGGGCCTCGCGGGCGGTTCCGACCCCCGGGCGAATAAATATCCGCGTTTGACGGAGGGTTCGGAAGTCGGTGTACTAGTACACATGCTCGGGGGGGGGGGGGGGGGGAATTTTGGTCCCGTAACGGAATTCCGCGAAACCAACGCCCTGTCGACCGTCTCGGAGTGCCGATTCCGAATTGTGGTTACATAAGTGATTCCGATGCCCGTGCGGAAAGTTATACCAATTCTTTCGCTGAAGGGGTGGGAATAAACTGGAGGGGGTGACTATATCAGCGATGTTTGGGCACCCATATCCACGACCTGGCAAGGAGATCTCGCGTCGAGTTGAACATGACTTCCGATCGCTGTGACTGGGCGGCTCCGCATGTGGGCTCCGCCAGCGATTCGCATAATCGAGGGAGTCGCTACTGCCAAAAAACCTTGGAATAGGGGAGATCGTCGGCTAGAATCGTAATTTTGGAGAGTGAAACGAATGTTTTTCGACCCCGAAACGACGTCTTATCACCTGATGCAATAAGGGGGCGTCGAGCGCCTCTAAGTGCCGATTCTGAATTAGGGTCTTATAAGCGATTCCAATAACCGAGCGATAAGTTATGCCCGTTTGAGCGAAGCGGTGTCCGTATGCGATTGCATCCGCAGCCTGCGACCGCGCTCCCGGAGAGGAATTTGGGCGCCGGACTGGAAATCTCCGAATGCGACCATTTACAGACCGGGTCGAAGTGCCGATTCTGAATTGGGGCCTTGCGGGTGGTTCTGACCCCCGGGCGTATAAATATCCGCTTCCGACCGGAGGGTACGTCAGTTAGTGTACTAGTACACACGCTCCAGGGGGGAATTTTGGCCGCGAAATGGAATTCCGCGAAACCAGCGCGCTGTCGACCGTCTTAGACTGCCGATTCCGAATTGTGGTAACATAAGCGATTCCGATGCCCGTGCGGAAAGTTATGCCCAATTCCTTCGCTGAAGGGGTGGGAATAAACCGGAGGGGGTGACTATATCGGAGATGTTCGGGCATCCATATCCACGACCTGGGTAGGATATCTCGTGTCGAGTTGAACACGAGTTCCGATCGCTGTGACTTGGCGGCTCCGCGTGTGGGCTCCGCCAGCGATTCGCGTAATCGAGGGAGTCGCTACTGCCAAATTTTTTTGAATAGGGGAGATCGTCGGCTAGAATCACAATTTCGGAGTGCGAAACAAAAGTTTTTCGACCCAAAAATGACGTCTTATCACCTGAGGCAATAAGGGGACGTCGAGCGCCTCTGAGTGCCAATTCCAAATTGGGGTCTTATAAGCGATTCTGATAACCGAGCGAAAAGTTATGCCCGTTTGAGCGAAGTGGTGTCCGTATGCGATCGCATCGGCAGCCTGCGACCGCGCTCCCGGAGAGGAATTTGGGCGCCAGACCGGAAATCTCCGAATGCGACCATTTACCGACCGGGTCGAAGCGCCGATTCTGAATTGGGGCCTCGCAGGCGGTTCCGACCCCCGGGCGAATAAATATCGGCATCCGACCGGAGGGTACGGCAGTCGGTGTACTAGTACACACGCTCCGGAGGGGAATTTTGCCCACGGAACAAAATTCCGCGAAACCAATGCGTTGTCGACCGTCTCGGAGTGCCGATTCCGAATTGTGGTAACATAAGCGATTCCGATGCCCGTGCGGAAAGTTATGCCCAATTCTTTCGCTGAAGGGGTGGGAATAAGTTGGAGGGTGTGACTATATCGGCGATGTTCGGGTAGCCATATCCACGACCTGGGCAGGAGATCTCGCGTCGAGTTGAACACGACTTCCGATCGCTGTGACTGGGCGGCTCCGCGTGTGGGCTCCGCCAGCGATTTGCGTAATCGAGGGAGTCGCTACTGCCAAAAAACCTTGGAATAGGGGAGATCGTTGGCTAGAATCGCAATTGGGAGTGCGAAACGAAGGTTTTTTGAATGCGACCGTTTACCGACTGGGTCGAAGTTCCGATTCTGAATGGGGGCTTCGCGGGCGGTTCCGACCCCCGGGCGAATAAATATCTACGTCTGACCGGAGGGTACGGTAGTCGGTGTACTACTACACACGCTCCGGGGGGGGGGGGGAATTTTTGTCCCGGAACGGAATTCCGCGAAACCAGTGCCCTGTCGACCGTCTCGGAGTGCTAATTCCGAATTGTGGTTACATAAGTGATTCCAATGCCCGTGCGGAAAGTTATGCCCAATTCTTTCGCTGAAGGGGTGGGAATAAACGGAGGGGGTGACTATATCAGCGATGTTTGGGCACCCATATCCATGACCTGGGAGGAGATCTCGCGTCGAATTGAACATGACTTGCGATTGCTGTGAATGGGCGGCTCCGCGTGTGGGCTCCGCCAGTGATTTGCGTAATCGAGGGAGTCTCTACTGCCAAAAAACCTAGGAATAGGGGAGATCGTTGGCTAGAATCGCAATTTGGAGTTTGAAACGAAGGTTTTTTGACCCTGAAACGATGTCTTATCGCCTTTGGCAATAAGGTGACGTCGAGCGCCTCTGAGTGCCGATTCCGAATTGGGGTCTTATAAGCGATTCCGATAACCGAGCAAAAAGTTATCCCCGTTTGAGCAAAGCAGTGTCCGTATGCGATCGCATCGGCAGCCCGCGACCGCGCTCCCGGAGAGGAATTTGGGCATTGGATCGGAAATCTCCGAATGCGACCTTTTACCGAACGGGTCGAAGTGTCGATTCTGAATTGGGGCCTCGCGGGCGGTTCCGACCGCCGGGCGAATAAATATCCGCGTCCGTCCGGAGGGTACGGCAGTCGGTGTACTACTACACACACTGTGGGGGGGAATTTTTGCCTCGGAATGGAATTCCGCGAAACCAGCGCCTTATCGACCGTCTCGGAGTGCCGATTCCGAATTGTGGTAACATAAGCGATTCCGATGACCGTGCGGAAAGTTATGACCAATTCTTTCGCTAAAGGGGTGGGAATAAACTGGAGGGGGTGACTATATCGGCGATGTTCGGGCACCCATATCCACGACCTGGGGAGGTGATCTCGCGTCGAGTTGAACACGACTTCCGATCGTGTGACTGGGCGGCTCCGCATGTGGGCTCCGCCAGCGAATCGCGTAATCGAGGGAGTCGCTACTGCCAAAAAATCATGGAATAGGGGAGATCGTCGGCTAGAATCGCAATTTTGGAGTGCTAAACGAAGGTTTTCGACTCTGAAACGACGTCTTATCGCCTGAGGCACTAAGGGGGCGTCGAGCGCCTCTGAGTGCCGATCTGAATTGTGGTCACATAAGCGATTCCGATGCCCGTGCGGGGAAAGTTATGCCCAATTCTTTCGCTGAAGGGGGGAATAAACCGGAGGGGATGACTATATCGACGATGTTCGGGCACCATATCCACGACCTGGGGAGGAGATCTCCCGTCCAGTTGAACACGACTTCCGATCGCTGTGACCGGGTGGCTCCGCGTGTGGGCTCCGCCAGCGATTCGCATAATCGGGGGAGTCGCTACTGCCAAAAAACCTTGGAATAGGGGAGATCGTCGGCTAGAATCGAAATTTCAAAGTGCGAAACGATGGTTTTTTGAACCTAAAAAGACTTCTTATCGACTAAGAAAATAAGGTGGGTCGAGCGCCTCTGAGTGCTGATTTGAAATTAGGATCTATATGCGATTCCGATAACCGAGCGAAAAGTTATGCTCGTTTGAGCGAAGCGGTGTCCGTATGCGATCGCATCGGCAGCCCGCGACCGCGCTCCCGGAGTGGAATTTGGGCGCAGGACCGGAAATCTCCGAATGAGACCTTTTACTGACCAGGTCAAAGTGCCGATTCTGAATTGGGGACTCGCGAGCAGTTCCGACCCCCGGGCGAATAAATATCCGCGTCCGACTGGAGGGTACGACAGTCGGTGTACTAGTACACACGCTCCGGGGGCAAATTTTGGCCCTGGAACGGAATTCCGCGAAACCAGCACCTGTCGACCATCTCGGAGTGCCGATTCTGAATTGTGGTAACATAAGCGATTCTGATGCCCGTGCGAAAAGTTATGCCCAATTCTTTCGCTGAGGGGGTGGTAATAAACTAGAGGGGGTGACTATATCGACGATGTTCGGCACCCATACCATGACATGGGGAGGAGATCTCACGTCGAGTTGAACACGACTTCCGATCACTGTGATTGGGCGGCTCCACGTGTGGGATCCACCAGCGATTCGCGTAATCGAGGGAATCGCTACTGCCAAAAAACCTAGGATTAGGGGAGATCGTCGGCTAGATTCGCAATTTTAGAGTGTGGAACGAAGGTTTTTTGACCCTAAATTCGGAATCGACACTCAGCGGCGCTCGACGTCACCTTATTGCCTGAGGCGATAAAGCGTCGTTTCGGAGTCGAAAAACCTTCGTTTCGCACTCCAAAATTGTGATTCTAGCGGACGATCTCCCCTATTCCAAGGTTTTTTGGCAGTAGCGACTCCCTCGATTACGCGAATCGCTGGCGGAGCCCACACGCGGAGCCACCCAGTCACAGCGATCGGAAGTCGTGTTCAACTCGACGCGAGATCTCCTCCGTAGGTCGTGGATATGGGTGCCCGAACATCGCCGATAAAGTCACCCCCTCCGGTTTATTCCCACCCCTTCAGCGAAAGAATTGGGCATAACTTTCCGCACGGGCATCGGAATCGCTTATGTTACCACAATTCGGAATCGGCACTCCGAGACGGTCGACAGGGCGCTGGTTTCACGGAATTCCATTCCGGGGCCAAAATTTCCCCCCGGAGCGTGTGTACTAGTACACCGACTGCCGTACCCTCCGGTCGGACGTAAATATTTATTCGCCCGGGGGTTGGAACTGCCCACGATGCCCCAATTCAGAATCGACACTTCGACCCTGTCGGTAAAAGGTCGCATTCGGAGATTACCGGTCCGGCGTCCAAATTTCTCTCCGGGAGCGCGGTCGCGGGCTGTCGATGCGATCGCATACGGACACTGCTTCGGTCAAACGGGAATAACTTTTCGCTCGGTTATCAGAATCGCTTATAAGACCCCAATTCGGAATCGTCACTCAGAGGTACTCGACGCCACCTTTTGCCTGAGGCAATAAGACGTCGTTTCAGAGTCGAAAAACTTCATTTCACACTCTGAAATTACGATTCTAGCCGACGATCTCCCCTATTCCTAGGTTTTTTAGCAGTAGCGACTCCCTCGATTACGCGAATCGCTGGCGGAGCCCACACGCGGAGCCGTCCAGGCATAGCGATCGGAAGTCGTGTTCAACTCGACGCAAGATCTCTTCCCCAAGTCGTGGATATGGGTGCCCGAACATCGCCGATATAGTCACGCCCCCAGTTTATTCCCACCCCTTCAGCGAAAGAATTGGGCATAACTTCCCGCACGGGCATCGGAATCGCTTATGTTATCACAAATCGGAATCGGCACTCCGAGACGGTTGACAGGGCGCTGGTTTCACGCAATTCCGTTCCGGGGCCAAAATACACGACTGTCATACCCTCCGGTCGGACGCGGATATTTATTCGCCCCGGGGTCGAAACTGCCTGCGAGGCCCCAATTCAGAAATGGCACTTCGAACCGGTCGGTAAAAGTTCGCATTTGGAGATTTCCGGTCCGGCGCCCAAATTCCTCTCGGGAGCGCGGTCGCGGGCTGCCGATGCGATCGCATACGAACACCGCTTCGCTCAAATGGGGATAACTTTTCGCTCGGTTATCAGAATCGCTTATAAGACCCCAATTCAGAATCGGCACTCAGAGGCGCTCGATGCCACCTTATTGCCTGAAGTGATAAGACGTCGTCTCAGGGTCAAAAAACCTTCGTTCTGCACTCTAAAATTGTGATTCTAGCCGACGATCTCCCCTATTCCTAGGTTTTTGGCAGTAGCGATTCTCTCGATTACGCGAATCGCTGGTGGATCCCACACGTGAAGCCGCCCAATCACAGTGATCGGAAGTCGTGTTCAACTCGACGTGAGATCTCCTCCCCATGTCGTGGATATGGGTGCCGAACATCGTCGATATAGTCACCCCCTCTGGTTTATTACCACCCTCTCAGCGAAAGAATTGGGCATAACTTTTCGCACGGGCATCAGAATCGCTTAAGTTACCACAATTCAGAATCGGCACTCCGAGATGGTCGACAGGGTGCTGGTTTCGCGGAATTCGTTCCAGGGCCAAAATTTCCCCCCGCAGCGTGTGTACTAGTACACCGACTGTCGTACCCTCCGGTCGGACGCAGATATTTATTCGCCCGGGGGTCGGAACTGCTCGCGAGTCCCCAATTCAGAATCGGCACTTTGACCTGGTCAGTAAAAGGTCTCATTCGGAGATTTCCGGTCCTGCGCCCCAATTCCATCTGGGAGCGCGGTCGCGGGCTGCCGATGCGATCGCATACGGACACGCTTCGCTCAAACGAGCATAACTTTTCGCTCGGTTATCGGAATCGCATATAAGACCCTAATTTCAAATCAACACTCAGAGGCGCTCGACACCACCTTATTTTCTTAGTCGATAAGAAGTCTTTTTAGGTTCAAAAAACCATCATTTCGCACTTTGAAATTTCGATTCTAGCCGACGATCCACCCTATTCCAAGGATTTTTGGCAGTAGCGACTCCCCCGATTATGCGAATCGCTGGCGGAGCCCACATGCGGAGCCACCCGGTCACAGCGATCGGAAGTCGGTTCAACTGGATGGGAGATCCTCCCAAGTCGTGGATATGGGTGCCCGAACATCGTCGATATAGTCATCCCCTCGGTTTATTCCCACCCCCTCAGCGAAAGAATGGGCATAACTTTCCGCACGGGCATCGGAATTGCTTATGTGACCACAATTCAGAATCGGCACTCAGAGGCGCTCGACGCCCCCTTAGTGCCTCAGGCGATAAGACGTCGTTTCGGAGTCGAAAAACCTCGTTTAGCGCTCCAAAATTGCGATTCTAGCCGACGATCTCCCCTATTCCAAGGTTTTTTGGCAGGGTAGCGACTCCCTCGATTACGAGAATCGCTGGCGGAGCCCACACACGGAGGCCCTCCTAGTCACAATGAGCGGAAGTCGTGTCAACTCGAGCGAGATCTCCTCCCCAGGTCGTGGATATGGGTGCCCGAACATCGCTGATATAGTCACCCCCTCCAGTTTAATCCCACCCCCTCAGCGAAAGAATTAGGCATAACTTTCCGCAGGGCATCGGAATCGTTATGTTACCACAATTCGGAATCGGCACTCCGAGACGGTCGATAAGCGCTGGTTTGGCGGAATTCCATTCCGAGGCCAAAATTCCCCCCGGAGCGGTGTAATAGTACACAGAATGCCGTTACCTACGGTCGGACGCGGATATTTATTTACCCGGGGGTCGGAACGGTCCGCGATGCCCCAATTTAGAGTCGGCACTTCGACCCGGTTAGTAAAAGGTCGCATTCGGAGATTTCCGGTCTGGGACCGAAACTCCTCTCCGGGAACGCGGTTGCGGGCTGCCGATGTGCGATCGCATACGGACACCGCTTGCTCAAACGAGCATAACTTTTAGCTCGGTTATCGGAAGCGCTTTATAAGAACCCAATTCTGAATCGACACTCAGAGGCGCTAGACGTCCCCTTGCCTCAGGCGATAAGACGTCATTTCGGGGTCGAAAAATCTTCGTTTCGCACTCCAAAATTGCGATTCTAGCGGACGATCTCCCCTATTCCATTGTTTTTTGGCAATAGCGACTCCACGATTACGCGAATCGCTGGCGGAGCCCACACGCGGAGCCGCCCAGTCACAGCGATCGGAAGTCGTGTTCAACTCGACGCCAGATCTCCTCCTCAGGTCGTGGATATGGGTGCCCGAACATCGATGATATAGTCACCCCCTCCGGTTTATTCCCACCCCTTCAGCGAAAGATTGGGCATCACTTTCCGCACGGGCATCGGAATCGCTTACGTGACCACAATTCGGAATCGGCACTCCGCGACGGCGACAAGGCACTGGTTTCACAGAATTCCGTTCTGGGGCCAAAATCCCCCTCGGAGCGTGTGTACTAGTACACCGACTGCCGTACCCTCCGGTCGGACGCGGATATTTCTTCTCCGGGGGTCGGAACTTCCCGCGAGGCCCCAATTCAGAGTCGGCACTTCGACCCGGTCGGTAAATGGTCGCATTCGGAGATTTCCGGTCCGGCGCCCATTCCTCTCCCTGGAGCGCGGTCGCAGGCTGCCAATACGATCGCATACGGACAGCTTCGCTCAAACAGGCATAACTTTTCACTCGGTTATCAGAATCGCTTATAAGACCCCAATTCGGAATCGGCACTCAGAGGCGCTCGACGCCCACTTATCACTCAGGCGATAAGATGTCGTTTCGGGGTCTAAAAACCTTCTTTTCGCACTATGAAATTGCGATTCTAGCCGACGATCTCCCCTATTCGAAGGTTTTTTGGCAGTAGCGACTCCCTCGATTATGCGAATCGCTGGCGGAGCCCACACGCGGAACTATCCAGTCACAGCGATCGGAAGTCATGTTCAACTCGACGCGAGAATCCCTCCCCAGGATGTGGATATGGGTGCCGGAACATCGCGATATAGTCACCCCCTCCGGTTTATTCCCACCCCTCAGCGAAAGACTTGGGCATAACTTTCAGCAAGGGCATCGGAATAGCTTACGTGACCACAATTCGGAATTGGCACTCCAAGACGATCGACAAGGCGCTGGTTTTGCGGAATTCCGTTCGGGGCAAAAATTCCCCCAGAGCGTGTATACTAGTACACTGACTGCCGTACCCTCAATTCGGAATCGGCACTTAGAGGCGCTCGAAGCCCACTTATTGCCTCAGGCGATAAGACATCGTTTCAGGGTCTAAAAGATTCATTTTACACTCCGAAATTGCGATTCTAGCCGACGATCTCCTGTATTTAAAGGTTTTTGGCAGTACTGACTCCCTCGATTACGCGAATCGCTGGCGCAGCCCACATACGGAGCCGCTCAGTCACAGCGATCGGAAGTCGTGTTCAACTCGATGTGAGATCTCCTCCCCAGGTCGTGGATATGGGTGCCCGAACATCGCCGATATAGTCACCCCCTCCGGTTTATTCCCAACCCTTCAGCGAAAGAATTGGGGCATAACTTTCTGCACGGCATCAGAATCGCTTATGTGACCACAATTCGGAATCGGCACTCCGAGACGGTTGACAAGGCGCTAGTTTCGCGAAATTCCGTTCCGGGGCCAAAATCCCCCCCGGAGCGTGTGTACTAGTACAACGACTACCGTACCCTCCGGTCGGACGCAGATATTTATTCGCCCGGGGGTCGGAACCGCCCGCGAGGCCCCAATTAGAGTCGGCATTTCGACCCGGTAGGTAAATAGTCGCATTCGAAGATTTCCGGTCCGGCGCCCAAATTCCTCTCCGAGAGCCGCGGTCACAGGCTGCCGATGCGATCGCATACGGACACCGCTTCGCGCAAACATGCATAACTTTTCGCTCGGTTATCGGAATCGCCTATAAGACCACAATTCGGAATCGGCACTCAGAGGCGCTCGACGCCAACTTATTGCCTTAGGCGATAAGACATCATTTCGGGGTCTAAAAACCTTCATTTCGCACTCCGAAATTGCGATTCTAGCCGACGATCTCCCCCTATTCCAAGGTTTTTTGGCAGTAGCGACTCCCTCGATTATGCGAATCACTGGCGGAGCCCACACGCGGAGCCGCCCAGTCACAGCGATCGGAAGTCGTGTTCAACTCGATGCGAGATCTCCTCCCCAGGTCGTGGATATGGGTGCCCGAACATCGCCGATATAGTCACCCCCTCCGGTTATTCCCACCCCTTCAGCGAAAGAATGGGCATAACATTCAGCATGGGCATGGGAATCGCTTACGTGACCACAGTTCGGAATCGGCACTCCGAGACGGTCGACAAGGCACTGGTTTCGCGGAATTCCGTTCAGGGGCCAAAATCCCCCGGAGCGTGTGTACTAGTACACCGACTGCCGTACCCTCCAGTCGGACGCGGATATTTATTCGCCCGGGGGTCGGAATCGCCCGCGAGGCCCCAATTCAGAGTCGGCACTTCGACCCGGTCGGTAAATGATCGTATTCGGAGATTTTCGGTCTGGCGCCCAAATTCCTCTCCGGGAGCGCGGTCGCAGGCTGCCGATGCGATCGCATATGGTCACAGCTTCGGTCAAACATGCATAACTTTTCACTGGGTTATCGGAATCACTTATAAGACTCCAATTCGGAATCGGCACTCAGACGCGCTCGACGCCCACTTATCGCCTCAGACGATAAGACGTCGTTTCGGGGTCTAAAAACCTTCGTTTCGCACTCCGAAATTTCGATTCTAGCTGACGATCTCCCCTATTCCAAGGTTTTTTGGCAGTAGCGACTCCCTCGATTATGCGAATCGCTGGCGGAGCCCACACACAGAGCCGTCCAGTCACAGCGATCGGAAGTCGTGTTCAGCTTGACGCAAGATCTCCTCCCCAGGTCGTCGATATGGGTGCCCGAACATCGCCGATATGGTCACCCCCTCCGGTTTATTCCCACCCCTTCAGCGAAAGAATTGGGCATAACTTTCCGCACGGGCATCAGAATCGCTTACGTGACCACAATTCGGATCTGCACTCCGAGACGGTCGACAAGGCGCTGGATTCGCGGAATTCAGTTCCGGGGCCAAAATCCCCCCAGAGCGTGTGTACTAGTACATGACAGCCGTACCATCCGGTCGGACATGGATATTTATTCGCCCGGGGGTCGGAACCGCCTGCGAGGCCCCAATTCAGAGTCGGCACTTTGACCCGGTCAGTAAATGGTCGCATTCGGAGATTTTCGGTCCGACGGCCAAATTACTCTCCGGGAGCGCGGTCGCAGGCTGCGATGCGATCAAATACGGACACCGCTTCGCTCAAACAGGCATAACTTATCGCTCGGTTATTGGAATCGCTTACAAGACCCCAATTCGGAATCGGCACTCAGACGCGCTCGATGCCCACTTATCACCTCAGGCGATAAGACGTCGTTTCGGGGTCTAAAAACCTTCTTTTTGTACTCCGAAATTGCGATTCTAGCCGACGATCTCCCCTATTCCAAGGTTTTTTGGGAGTAGCGACTCCCTCGATTATGCGAATCGCTGGCGGAGCCACACGCGGAGCCGTCCAGTCACAGGGATCGGAAGTCATGTTCAACTCGACGCGAGATCTCCTCCCCAGGTCATGGATATGGGTGCCGGAACATCGCCGATATAGTCACCCCCTCCGGTTTATTCCCACCCCTTCAGCGTAAGAATTGGGCATAACTTTCCGCACGGGCATCGGAATCGCTTATGTGACCACAATTCGGAATCGGCACTACGAGACGGTCGACAAGGCGCGGTTTCACGAATTTCGTTCCGGGGCAAAACCCCCTTGGAGAGCGTTTACTAGTACACCGACTGCCGTACCCTCCGGTCGGACGCGGATATTTATTCGCCCGGGGGTCGGAACCGCCAGCGAGGCCCCAATTCAGAGTCGGCACTTCGACCTGGTGGTAAATGGTCGCATTCGGAGATTTTCGGTCCGGCGCCCAAATCCTCTCCTAGAGCGCAGTCGCAGGCGGCCGATGCGATCGCATAAGGACACCGCTTCGCTCAAACAGGCATAACTTTTCGCTCAGTTATCGGAATCGCTTATAAGACCCAAATTCAGAATCGGCACTCAGAGGCGCTCGAAGCTCACTTATTGCCTCAAGCAATAAGACGTCGTTTCCGGGGTCTAAAAATCTTCATTTTGCCCTCTGAAATTGCGATTCTAGCTGACGATCTCCTGTATTCCAATGTTTTTTGGCAGTAGCGACTCCCCCCGATTATGCGAATCGCTGGCGGAGCCCACACGCGGAGCCATCCAGTCACAGCGACGGAAGTGTTTCAACTCGAGCGAGATCTCCCACCCAGGTCGTTGATATGGGTGCCCGAACATCGCCGATATAGTCACCCCCTCCGGTTTATTCCCACCCCTTCAGCGAAAGAATTGGGCATAACTTTCCGCACGGGCATCGGAATCGCTTACGTGACCACAATTTGGAATCGGCACTCCGAGACGGTCGACAAGGCGTG